>BPLR01008891.1:0-80665 GCA_021605095.1 Caerostris extrusa | reverse complement strand
CTAAGTCAGTCTCATCAAAATAAACTTTTTACATCTGAATTTACCAATATGTCTTGAACTTTGTCTATTGTCTCTGTACTTCAAAATTTGTCTTGAACATTAGCCATGCAGCGACGAAGTTGAAGATACCATGAAATACACCTAGCAAAAAAATATACTTATGTTCCAATAGTTTATAACATGTATACATATATATTTTTTGTGTCTCTTAAATCAGATCCTCATAAAAATAGATATAAAATTGAGATGTCAAAAATTATAACTCATTATGATAAAAATTTAATTAAAGTGTTCGGAAGCATTAGGTGCAGCGAGCAAAAAGGGGTTAATATCATGGGAACTATATATATGCAAAAATATACCCTTCCAAAAGTATACTACTTATGTTTCAATTATGTATAAAAATATGTTTATGCATGTCTACGTCAGTCTCATCAAAAATAGAGATAAAAACTAGATGTAAAAATATAACTCAATATGCCAAAAATTTGATTAAAAAGTATTAGTAGTGAGTATTAGCTGCAGTGACGAAGTCATATATCAGCATATATCATGAAACTATATTCAAGAAAAATATATATCTTCTGAAATCCATACCAATTTATGTTCCAATATGCCACTTATGTTTCAGTTATGTATGTAGTATATATTATATGTGTCTTTTAAACGGTCTCATCGAAATAGAGACATATTTTTACATTCTGAATTTTAACTCAATATGCCAAAAATAGTCTTGAGCTGCACAGTTGAATATGATGAAACCCTGTATACAAAAAAAATATACCTTCAAAAAGTATACCACTTATGATTCAATCAATCATATAAATATGTTTTTATGTGAAACTCAAGACATGTTATGTTATGTTAGTCGACACTCATCAAAGTAGAGATAAGTTTATATCTGAATTTTTTTAATTCAATATAACAAAAATCTGACTTAAAAATAGTCTTGAACGTTAAGTGCTTGACAGTTGAATACCATGGAACTTTATATACAAAATATATACTTTCAAATATTTATACCACTTATGTGCCAATATATTATGCTTCAATTATGTATACAATTTTTTGTTTCTAAATTTACCTAATCAAAAAATAGGGAGCAAAAAGAATTCAGATGTATAAAAATATAATTCAATATGTTAAAAATGTGACTCAAAAATGTCTTGAGCATTAACTACAGTGATGGCATTGAATATCATGGGAATGACATGGCTATAAGCAGAAGAAATACTTTTCAAAACTATAAAACAAAATAGTATACATATAAACTCAAAGTTGGAAAACAATTTTATTAAAAAAATTAATTTGTAGAAAAGTATTATGCTTTCTTTTTTGTTTGTTTCTTTCTCCTACTAACCAAAAACCATTTAAGGCAATAAAAAATATCTATGTTAATTCTAGAGAGATGGAATGTCGGCCATTGCGTCCTTGTAATTTCCAATAATTTCATAGTAGATATTTATTTGTAGAAGCTCTCAATGGCTAAAATAATAACAACCCTCAGGAAAAACAATTGTCAAGAGCCTAGAAAATGATGTATGGAAGAAGCAAGGTATGCTCACACTGAAAGCTTTTACTTCCATGGTCCTTGTATTTGGATCAATCGAATGAGGTGACCAAGGCAAGGCCCTAACACTGCTGCAATATGGCGGCATACTGGAATGAAATGAAATATTAAAACGCACATTTATGTATGTCTCCTTACTGCAGCTGGAAATCTCCTAAAATTCTTTATAAAGAGCAAAGCAGCATCGTATACGTGTCTTCATCTCCTCCGATAAGAATCTGTTTCAAAAATGCACCAATCACCACATCTTGAAATGTAAACCTTATTTCAAATCCCTAGAAACTCCTTTAACGAAGTTTTCCGTGCAATAAAATAAGCATTTAATTATGATCACAGTAGCATAGGATACGAGCGCAATGCACCTTCATATATCGATTTCTCGCCATTAAGCTTCTATATATTCCGTGTGAGCTTTAGTGGCTGCAAGACCGCATGTGAGTGTGGTGGAGCGTTAAATCGTGATCCAAGGGTAGTTGGTTAATCTTACGCGTAGGCATTATGATGAGATATTCATGCCAGATCGCTGTATTCAGCCACATTCACATGAGTGAACTTGGACGTAAATTTAGTATAATGTATTCATAGATTATACTTAATAGTTTTAAACTAAGTTAGCTTTAATTATTTTGAAGTCCTGATTTTGTTAAAAACCATTTTTCCCACATTTTTTAACTAAGCAATAAAAATTGGCATTTTTCTCAACATTCTTTTTTCTTACCCGGCATGTATAATCATCATTTTTCCCAGTATATTTTTTCTTACCAAGGTGATATAAAAGATTTACATTTTCTCGCCGGACATATTAAAAATTGACATAAGTTTTCAAGTATTCTTTCACTTATTATTAAAAATCGGCATTTTTCTTACATTTTATTATCTCGCAATATTTTAAAAATTGATTATTTTTTTCATTTTCCTTACCTTCTGCATATTAAAATTGTAATTTTTCCACATTTTTATTTCGTCGCTAGATATAAAATTTGAAAAATTTTCCTATATCTGATGATATGAAAATCCGAATTTTCCTTACCTGGCATTTTTCCGATCATTTTTCTATATATATTTCTTAATTCATATAATTTTTCTTTTTTACTATTTCTAACTTTATAAGGTAATTTTTACAGAATATCTTCTTTAACAATTGCCTTCCTGTTTCAAGTAGATTATCCTCAGGTCGTAAGGCAGAATATGCAAGGAAGGCATTAGTACAAATTTTCAAATTTTAACTGCAATTTAATTATTTTACTTTTCGTTGAAATGACTTAGCTTTTGTCTGGCTCTAGTAAAAATTTATATATGTAAGTTAAATTCAGAATTAAAAGATTTGTGAGAAGCAAAGTGTTTAGAGAAAATATTCTCAAGATAATAATATGAAATTTCATAATTCAAGAAGGTGGTAAAACAATATCTTTATGGTTTCTAATCGAAGACTCTGAGCTTGTGACTAATATCATAAATTTAGTACATCGAAATATATTATAATAGAAAAATTGCAGTCGTTCATCGTCTAAATTGTTTATCGCTTTTAGTTTAACATTGAGTTCATCGCTTTTTCATTTCACATCTAAAATTGAAAGCCAAAAATAGTAATTAAATTCCTTTAATTTATTTTCTTAATTGACAAAAATAAATACTGAATGTAAAAACAGAAAATATATTTTATAGAATTAAAAGATTTGAAAAACGGTAAAAATTAGAATATGAAATATTTTTTTCCCTGATTGAAATTAGAAACCAATAGTTTTCTTAAACAGTACTTTAACAGAAAATGGGAAGTTTTTATTATAAAAAAATGTTTTCCATAACAATTTTCTCTTGATACTCCCAAAATAAATCAATAAAATCAGGGAGAAAAAATTAAGATTTAGATTTTATCTCTAAGAATCATACTATTATGTCTGCAAGAAAATGCAAATGTGCAAACATTACATTACCTCCTGATACCTGATTTAAAATAACGAATAAAAATAGCTTTAAGAACTAAAATATGTAATTCAAAATGCCTTAGTTAAATATGCACTCCAAACTAGTTAAAGAATTCCTTATTGTATATTTAATATGGAGAAAAACTGGCTAAACTCAAAATTATATTTTCGCCAACTTAAAATTAAATATCCGAAAATACATGTAAAAATTACCTTGAGCATTTATTTCCTGCATAAAAATTCCTTTACTTATTTATTTATTTTACTTTATTTCCATAAAAATAAATCAATCATTGTATATATTTTTGCTGAGAGGAATACACAACAATTTTCGAAGAGATTGTAATTCTCTTAAAAGTAAAAATACACAGATTTTTCCTTCATAAAATTTATTAAACCCTGATTGATATTCACCTTTTTAAACAATGAGACTTCAGCATGTAAAAGCTTAATATTTTTACACATTTGAAAATAAACTTGAATTACTATATTTTATTTCATGAGTTTAATAAAAAAAAAAAAGCACAAATTATAATATTTGGTGTATTTACTTAATGCATATTACAAAGTATGTATTAAAAATAATAAAGTAAATTACACTTATTGTATTTCTACTTTAATTATGTGTTATAAAGTAATATGTTTTATATGGGTAATAAAAGCAAAATGTAGCAAATAAGCTAATGAACTTAATTTTTACTCAAAAGTTACTTTTTATTAATAAAGGCTAATAATAAGCAATATTATACATAGAAATTATTTGTATTGGGACAGCTTGTTTCTGTAGATATAAATCGTTCAATGATATAAATCGAATCATTTTACAGTATATTACTGAGTATCTGTTTGAACAAACAAAGTACATATACATCAAAAGATAAATTTATTCTTCTTTATTTAAGTTATAATTCAAGTATACTATTTGACTAATAAAAATGTATAAATCAAAATGACAAGATTAAAAAAAAATAAAATAATAAAAAAACACTCTGAGTCTTCTATCTTTTATATATTTTTGCTTTTAAGTGATCTTGACTATAAAATATTAAATCTTATTCGTAAGAAACATTGAATCGATTTATTGATGCCTTCCGATAGTTTCTTCGACAAGGGAATCCAAAAGATTTCTTTAACTATTTAATAGATTTCAAAAGGGATATGATTCTGTAAATGATATTTAATAAAATATTCAGTCATGCCTGATGCTCTATTGATGTTCTATGAAATATAGCCTTGTGATGCATTTTTTCACTGTTTGCGAATAGTGACGGAATTGGAGAAAATTTCTAATTTATTTCACAAATTTATAAAACCATTTAGAAACTTATAGTGTTCATTTTGAATAAGAATTAAATCTTTGGGAAAAAAGCCTAAACCATCGATTTACTACCATTTGGGAAGAAATATTTGAATTTGCAATTTACTTCAGATCACAATAAATGTAAACCCATAAACTTAATACTTATGTTAAATATAAGCTCTCATCAATAAATAATACAAAAAGTTATGAAAAAGTTGGCTTCCACGAAAAATTTTTAGAGCCTGAGAATTTAAAAAGAGGCGTAAAAGTGCAGGCTGTAATGAAATCGAAGTAACACTTGATTTTTCCATGTACGAAGTTCGCAAATGTTAAGAATCACAGGCCCTTCTAGACTTTTTCTACTGGCGATGTGAAAGGCAGTTCGGCCCTATAGGTATACAGCATCCACCTGATACAGACAGTGAACCTTCAGCTAGCTTCCTTATTGCCATACCACGAAAAACCCACCTGTAGAATAATTTGAAAAGAAACCAATGTCAGAATGGAAGACAAATATAGAAGCGCAGTGGAATTTACCCGTGGAAAGTTTCAGTCCGACTGTAAAAAAATTCCAGAAAGCTGGGCACAACTTCTATAATCTCAGTTTTTAACTCATTTTCGTCATACATGCTCAGGAAAAAGAAACCTTCAGAATATGTCATGATAATTTATGTTGTGCAACAGAGCGTAAAGCATATAAATTAGAAGGAAAATGTGAAATCTTAGCTTGCTCCATAATTCTGGATGCTCAACTTTTCGCTAAGTCAGTACTCATAGGTTCCCAGAGATGCTTGGTTCAATCTGTTGCAGAATTCCTGACAAATGAACTCCTTAATATAATAATTTGAGACTGAACATCCCTTATTTCATAATGTTTATGGCACTCAATAGTTTTAAAGTTTCCTCCAATCTTGTTTGCACCTCAAAGTGGAACACTCAGAAGGAGTAATCAAGAGAGAAGCAATCTTATGAATGTCATAATGCGCAAAAGTAAGCAAACATGCATGTTCTTCTTAATGTAAAAGAAGTTTTTAGAAACCCCAGCTGCTTCGCTGACTGGAAAAACACATTTATTGTCAAGACTGAAAAAACATGAAGACTCTATGCTGTAATTGGGTAAAAAAAACAGAAGAAAAGAAAATAGAATACAGAGTGCAAATTTCCAAGGCAAATCTCCATGGGAATAAAAGTCTGCCTGTCAATTCAGAAAAACATTCAGTTGTTGTGAATTGGAGTCATTGTAAGATATCTGTACCCACTCTGCACTGCAGATAAAATCATTGCTCTGAATGAAAATTTCATCCTTTTCCTCTGTGTTTTATGTTTTTATTAAAATGCCATAAGAAATGTACCAAACATACTTCTATTTTTAATTTTATTAAGTTCTATTTTTCAAACCACATCATGTATCAAATTTGATCTCGCTTCATTTAATAGTTGAGATGCTTAAGGCATATGATCGTTAGGCATTTAAAAAACAAAACCTTATCACCAAACTTCAGACGCAGGTATGCCATGCAAGATAACGTCCAGTAATGTTGAGACCCGAACTAACAGCTGAGTTGGGTACTGTTTTTAGAAACTGAACAGACTTGATGAAGGTTATGACACTAGACATAAAAGGCTCCTGAAAATCGACAGTTAGCTATTGTGGACACTCCGCAGCTATTCATTAGAAACCTGTAATGAAGCCAAAATAACTCCCAAACTCTTTTATTCCCTGAAAGCAATCCTCTCCTCTTCCACCAGTGAGCTATCAGATGGAGGCAAAAAAGAAGCAAACTCTCTAATGCTAAACAAAATAATTAAATAAACAGAAGAGAGAAATATTTTGCCTAAATTACAAATGAAGTGTAAAGACACATCCCATACTAATCATATATATGAATCCATTAAACTTTCTGTTGTAACAGTGATCCTTTGCGCTAGAAATGCTCAACATTACTGTAAATCACAACAGAAGCAGAAATACAAGTATGATTTATTTTGTATAAAAAGATGCACAAACCTGCAGAGCAGTATTCAAATAAAACAAATTAAAAATATCCTGCAAACTACTGCGAGAAATGTCAAAATCAGACGAAAAATGAAAGCAGTTACTTTCAGGTGTCTTTTCACATATATATAGAGAGAGAAAGAGACGCATGTGTGTGTGAATCTTTCATCTTCTTCCATATATATATATCCTTGATTATGTCTTCTATATATCTCCCACGCTGAAATGTATATTAAAATGATCCTGGCATTAAAATTTTTTATTATTTATTTTGATGTATGTATTAATTGAATAATCGACTTTAATAAAAGACGAATAGATTTTCCATTTCGATATTATTTGTTTCTCTCCAGATTACATTCGCATGTGGTTTATCGAAACAGATGTGGCTTTATAATAATATGCCATGACGCTTTTTGCTAAATGTTTAAAACTGGTAGATGGTTTACTTGAGGATAAGTGGAAAAACTCATAAACTGCAAATGTAACAGAAGTGGGATAAAGGAAATGACTATAGGTGGGCGGTTAAATATTTTTGCTGAAATCAAGTACACAGACTAAGCTAAGTGGTAAGCTATTGGTTTGATATAAAAATAAAATATTTTATATATCAAACAAGAATATATATTGCAAACATTTTAAAGTGTATTAATCGTCGTGCATGTGCATTTGTTTTTCTTGTGGAAACCTACACTCAGTAGGAGATAACCCAAAGAATGCATGCCTTGGATCAAGCGCTTATGCATAGAAAAACATTTGCGTAAAACATTAACTACGAATTATTAATATTTGCCACATATCTTTATATATAATAGAAAATACATTAATAATAACAAACAATGACATGTAAAGAGAATACTTTTGACTTGTGCAATTTTCATTTTATTATTCGCCTTACCTTTGGGCCCTTGAAAAACCTTGTCCTATAACAGCTTGAAGTATTTTGTACTTTCTGTATCCTGCTTGACATCTGAAATACCTCCCCTTTGCTAGAACTAATGCAGCGATATTCCTATTTACGGACTATATCTGAATTTAATATCGGAAAACAGAATCTCCCAAAGAAGCAAGCAAAACGTTCTGCTGCCAGGATGCTTTTTCGTAAACCAATGCAACTCATTATCTTGGCATTAATGATCTGATAAAACTTCAGAACTCGTTACATACTAAGATACATCATTCTAATTTCGTCCAACTTTTTCTATGTTAAAAATCTGTAGAATGTTGGAAGAATAATTATGCAACCAATAAGAAACTCCGGATCGACACAATGCGTCTGTGTGCAAGACTTTATTTTTAACTCCACTTTTGAAGAAACTGATTCTTTTTTGTTTAAGCGGCGTGTAAACGAATGTATGAATCTGGTCAAATCCCTGAGTTGATCTCTGCAAGGGTCTTCGTCTGGCGGCGAGAACAAAAGCGTCGCACTTATCCCCGGAAGCAATGCAGGTGCCAGCTGGTACTTTGTAAATATAGCCTGAGGGAATCCTTTTGACGCCGTAAGAAACCGACTATAGTTAGTGCGGGATCGAGATACATAACATGCGTGTGGCCTGTACGTAAAACCGAAGTCGAGTAATTTGTTAGCTGGGTCTGACCAATCGTTCTTGTTCAATATGGACGCTGCTTTAGTTTTTTTGGTAGTTGGGTAAATTTATGGAAGGAATCAGTGTGTTTATTGTGTCCAGACTCAATTTATACACACATTTCTTGGTTTACCCGTTTGTCGGGTTTGCTACATGAAAGGCGAGAATCCTCAGTTCGAAATCGAAAATACGATATCCAAATTGTCTAATATTGGCTTAGTGTAACTTAGTAGATACGATTCAGCAATTACTCCTTTTTATACTGTTGCACATTGATGAGGTTCACATGTTCTATAATGGTGTACCACCAACAATCCACATCCAAAGCAAAGCAATGGTGACATTGTCTTCCGGAATGATTTTAAAGAAGAATCTTGCAACACATTTTAGTCGATAAAGTGTTTCGTGTAATGTATGTTCTGCCAACAGATAGCGCTTTGAGTGTCCATATGTGTGACTCTTTGCACAATTTGAATCACCATGAAATTCTCTTTCTCTCTATCAAAAATAGCGTGACTACAAAACGAATCAGTCAGCAGATTCGAATTTCATCCTCTTGCTGGCTGGCCGCACGTGCTATAAGTCGGATCACCTATAAAATCAGGATCTCATCAATCGATTTTACTTAACAGATTTGTGAAACAAATTTAAAAAATTGGAAATTTTGGATTTGCGTCAATTTTCTAAAAAGAATTGAAGGTGATTTTACAAAGAACATCATCACCAGTCGAGGAGCTTATCTCAGTTCCCTCATAGAAACAATCGTTAAATGACTTCCAAGAGACCCTCTAAATACCATCTTAATCACAGAGTTTTAGCACCCGACTGCGCCAGACGCGAATATCACTGCTCCGAGTAATCAGATGCAAACCCTACAAACCATGCGCCATAATTCAAAACCACTCACCGTACTTGAAAGAAAGTTTGATACGTACCTCGCCGCCGTCCATGTCCAAGTGGTTGTATCGAAGTGACTCTCGTAAATGCAGGTCTCATCACTGATTATCGGAGTCTGTGTTACGGTAATTAATGACAAACAGCTCCGGATTGTTTGTTCCTCGCTTCATTATACTACGGTGCGTGTGTACACACAGTGATAGCGCGCGCCCGATTATGTCACAACGGCGGAGATAACCGGATTTGCGTTTTATGCTGTTTTTCTTAAAGTCGCCTCCTTTTGATTTAAAATAATTACAAGCTAGAAAGATAATGTCTGCAGTGATGCTCAATGGGTTTATTTAATATGCGACTGAAAATTTGCGTCAATAAAACCCTAGCCCGAATCATGACTAATTGTGAGCAAGAACAAAAATATCGTGATTAAAATTTGCATAAATGAATTATAGCCTAAATCATGGCCCCCATTGCAGCTATCTTACGCCCGGTCAAACGTTCTTTTAAATTTGCAGGCAAAAACTAGCCTGAATCATGGTACACTATTAGAGAGCAAAAAATGGTGGAAAACAGCATACTATGAATGAATGTCTGAATTATGACCAGATTTTGGAGAGTGCAGATATCCGGCAGAAAATAGTACAATAAATTTTGCATCATAATAAATTTGCAATAAATTTTGCAAATATCGTTTTTAAATATGTATGAATGAATCTTAGCCTGAATTACGACCCAATAGTAACGATTGTAGCTATCTTACAAAATTATGTTTAATATTTTCTTTAAAGAAACTAGGCTTGAATCGTGACCCAGTGGTAACAAGTAAAACTAGCCTGCAGAAAAGGTCTCAGTTCAATACCGTGGGGAGTGTCAGTTGCAGTCAGTGTTTTAAAAATCCAGGAAAAGCGATGAAGGCTGCATCTCGTGTCCGGATTTTCTTTCGCAGCACACTCAAATGCAGAAAAATACCCTTAAAATCTTCTTGAAATCAATATGTTCATACTATCGCCTGTCAAATCATAAATGAAACACGAAGGCCAATGGTTTGCCAAAAATAAATAAAAATAAAATCTGCTTTTATTGGAATTCCGAATATCGCTTATATATAGTGGTTTGTTTATTTGTTCAGTGTCCTGCAGTGGGGAAATCCATGGTAATCTACTCATGGATGGTGGGCCAGCGTGATTCTGTTGTGATGGACAAAAAAATAAAATAAACTTGTCTCAGTGACGCTCTTTACAGTCAAATGAGACCGGGACCTATTTGGATTGGAATCACTACAAACATCCATGGCATCGCCGGGACTCGAACCCGAAACCTGTGGCCAGAGCGCTTGTCACTCGGCTATTGATATATATAGTGCTAAAAAATCAAATGTAAAGAGAAACTATGTTTTTATAAATGTGACAAAACATAAAACATTTCAAAAATTTAAAATTTATTCAAAATTACACAAAATCATCGTTATTCAAATTTATACAAATTCATTGATATTTTTTTCTAAATATTTGCTTTTGTAAATTTTATTTAATAGCTTAATGGTTATTTCATTTTAACTGAAATCCAAATTATATGGTCAATTTAAATCCAGATTGAATTTCGGCTTTAATAAATTTTATTAGCAATATTAAATAAATTAATAAAAAAGACAAAAAACTAGATGTAGAAAAAAAACCCTTCATTACTAGGAATTTCTAGGTTTTTTATTTACGTTTTTCTATAAACCCTACATACATATTTTTGTTGTAAAAATTGATAAAAATATTTGTTGATGCCAATTAAATCGCGCGTAAATATATATAGATGATATACAATTAATAAATTTATATTATCGTTGTAAATCGTATTCCAAACACACTTTATTGTATAAATCAAGCATATAATACATATTTTATTCAAAAAAAAAGCTGCTAATTACAAATTACATAACTTACAATAGTTAATTAACAAAATTATTCTTTAACAGGTACGTTTTAATATTATTAGGCATTTTATCTCCTTTATTAAAAGGCTTATCTTATTAATTTTTAATCTACTTATCTAACTATATTTTTAATTTCATTACAAAAAAAATGTAGAGGTAGAACATTATGATTTTATTTAAAACATCTTTTAATAATGTTACAATTTTAGAAGATAATGTTACCTAAAATGAAAAACACAAATTAAATGCACTTTTCCAAATCATTTTGTTTCGATTTCAAATTGCAAGTATTGTATATAATATTTATGTAATATTATATTTTAATGTTTTTATTGAGATTTATTATTGCTTTGCTGTTTATATATATATAAAAATGAAACATATTTTAACGATAGTATTTTGAACATATTTCCTACTATAAAATGTTTAAAAAGTATTTTACTTTTCAAACATATATCTACAATCGACAGTGACTAGTTGATTGGTCGTTTCAACATTACTTTCAGCAAAACATCGCAATTTTCAGCTAACTGGTATCTAATATTTCAAGAATTCTTTTAAGAGCTAACACTTTTTGACGGCATTAAGTTGACAAAAGAAATTGTTATTTGATAACGTTTCAAAGAATGCCCCAAGGTTTTACAAAGTTAACAAAATTTTAGTTTTTCAGTTAAAAGTTTTTTATTTAAGTGACGAAAATTAAAGAAAACATTGTTTGAAGACGTTTAAATTTAATATAATCGATAGTAGTTTAGTCTTTTTCATATAAAACTAATAATGAGATATTTGTAATTTTTGTTTCTATAACAAAATTATAGGATTGAAATATTAAGGTAAGTTTTTATAACGTGGTATATAAAATAAAAATTGAATATTGATTTTATATATATTTGATAATAACAGTGTTTTTTTCTCTTTTTCTTTTTTGTTTCGTACTATTGAAATTTTACAGTGAATTTTTATATGCTTGTAATTTTATAGTAATTTTTTATATGCTTGCAATTTTACTGTGAATTTTTATATGTAATTATGTAATTCTGTAATCAATTTTTATATTCTTGCAATTTTCTGGAAATTTTTATATGCTTGTAATTTTACAGTAATTTTTATGCGCTTGTAAGTTTATAATAATTTTTATATGCTTATAATTTTATAATAACTTTTATATTCTTGTGATTTTATAGTTATTTTTCACATGCCTGTAATTTTTAGCTTGTTTTTATATGCTTGTAAGTTTATAATAATTTGTATATGCTTGTGACTTTAGTAATGTTTTATATTATTTGTTGAAATCATTATTGCTTTTTGTAAAGTTAAATAAATTTAAATAATGTTTATATATAATTAAATAATTTATAGTTAAATTTTATAGATAGGTGTTAAAGCGTTATTTATCTTCGTAAATTACGTTAAATCAGCGTTTCTCAAACTTTTTAATCGAGGAGAATTTAAAATCCTATAAAAAATGTAGTTACACAATTTTTAAGATATATTTTATGATATTTAAAGTCAAATATTACAGAAAAAATCTGAGTCATGTAATAAAAAATAAAATGAAATGTTCTCCAAGACTATTTGTTCTTGTGTTTACGATAAACATGAGTATATTTGAAATTTCTTCAATGTTGGGCATATATTTGAAAGGCAAACTCTCATTTCCTCGTCAATGCACAGAAGACTTTTCTCATTTACACTTAAATATGGATAGAAAATCTTAATTCATAAAAATATGACGCTGAAAAAATGTCATAAAATTTTTAAAGCTTGTTTTAGATATTGACACACATTCTTTTTTCAGTTCCTTATGTTTTATCCTCAATGAGCGATCAGAGGATATAGCTGTTATTTTTCAGTAAATGTTAGATGAACTTTACAGATACTGCTTATAGGCTTACTTTTAAATTGATTCAGAAGTGAAGCCGACTCTTCCAGTTACTAATTATAGAAATGACCGTTCTAGTTTCTCTTCTTTTGTCATGTTTATCACATGTTTTGGGAATTAAAGAAGAAAAAAAGCAATCAGAAAAGTTAGTTGTTTATAATGAAATCTGTCTCTGAACTGGAAAATTGACAAAAAAAAATAATCTGTACTTATTTTTGTATCTGGACACATATTTCTCTGAATACCACAGGAGCGAATCTGGAAATCTTCAGGGTATACCACTGGCCTAGCGAGCTCTTTGAGAACCACTGTGTTAAACATTATAACATGATAATTTTTGAAATATATTAAATTGAACATTACAATATTAGCTAACGATTTATTAATAAAAAATATTATTAGGTATGTACATTACAACATGATTAATTAATGAAATATTATTAGCTAATGAAACACATTACAGAAAATAAAATTAAATTAATCAAATTAAAAAAATAATTTAAGAAATGTCTTATTTTTAAGAAATGTCTTATAATGGTTAAGTCAAATATTACAGAAAAAAAAAATAATGATAAATAAGCAAGTAATATATAAAAAAAAAAAATTAAAATCAATTCCTACTTTTTTTTCACCCCATTGCAGAAAGTCTTTTATAAATAATTTTCATTCATTTTTAAAGTTTATTTTTGGTGCCATCTATTGATAGATATATGCAACTTAAATCTAAAAAAACTAAAAATTAATTAATTAAATGTAATTACTGAATTAATATTTGAAAATTTGTTTTAACATCAAGTGTCATCCATTCAAAAAAATGTATTTGAACACTGAATGGATGAATAAAAAGTATTTTATGAACAATTGAAAATTTGAAGAAGATATATATAGGGAGAGGTGAGCTAATAGAAGGAATTGAATAAAAAAAAAGAACCAAAAGTTTTAATTCTTGTATTTAAGAAAGTCATGAGCTTAAATTGTCGTAGTTATTTCTGCACTGTTTATGCATAGATTCGAAAGTGACAGTTCCATTTTCTTTTTAATACAATGAAGAATTCCCTCTGTTTTTGCACTTAAACGTAATGAGGTTAGAAAATCTTAATTCACATAAGTATTACTTTGAAAATTGTAGTAAAAGTTTCAAATATCTTTCACATATTGACATTTATTCCTCTTTTAAAGAAGGTTTCAAGTGACGATTCCTTATGTTTAATTTTCATTCCATGTCCAATATAACTACTAGTTTTTCTTCAGTTAATTTTAAATGATCAATTCCACAACTTACAAATGGCGAAGTCCTGTTGACTGCGATGCAAATATTTTTTTTTTACAATGAAAATCACACATAAACACTTTTAGTAGCCAACCATGGAATTAAATGCTGCTATTTACTCAGGAACATTCTTTGTTGGTTTGACACTTTTATTTGAACAAAAAGGAAAAAAACGTTCAGAAAGGTTAGTTTGCTTCTAATGAAAGACGTATTTAAACGGGACAATTGACAAGAAAAAAAAAAAGTAACTATATTTATTATTGTACCTGGACTCATATACGGCTCCAATACGATTTTCTCAAATATACTAAAATACCAATAATTTAATAATTAACTCACTTAGCAATATATAATACTAGCAATATTAATGATTTGAAACTTAACATATTATCATGATTAAATGAAAATGGTACATTTAAATTAATGTTCATCGCAATTTCTTTCTCTTGAATGCAAACATATAAATTGTTTATTAAATGTATACTGAAATGTAAATATTATTATAAAGAGCTTTAATTAAATAAATATTCATTTAAAACCCTTCAGTGCTATAGAAAATAATTTTTATTCTTCTGAAATTTAGAATCTAGAGTTTATTATTATTATTATACTGAATTCTTTTAATCTGAATCTATTATTATTATTCTGAATTCTTCCAATAATAATTATTCTATTCTTTTTAATCTGACGATCTTAACAAAACTACTTAAATTGGGTTTTAAATTTCTCCTAAAAATCTATATGTTGGCTTTTATGTCTTGCAAGGAACTTAACATAAAAAGGGCACATTTATTTTGAATGTAAATAATTAAACAAAAAAGGACATTTGTGATTTTTGTATAAAAGTTTGTTATTCATTAAATTATTAGTTAAAAGCATTGCAATATTTTTCTTTTTATTTTTCTTTCTATTTTTCTAAAATATAATTATAACAGAAAATTGAAAATATATCTTTGATTTCTATATTTCACTGCCAACAGCCGTATAATGTTGAATATACATGTTCTCGTTTCGATCACTGAACACAATCATCATAGGACGCGGTCTGTACTTGAGACGGTGATCACCTGGGAACACCGCATGCCGTTGGATTTGGGACCTGATGGCGAAAGAAAATTAGTATTATTTGATTATTTGATGAAATAAAAATTAGAAATTATACCAATTTAATTGAAAGAGAAATAAATCTGTGAGAAAAATAAATCTGGGGCCTGATGGTCGAAGTGGCGCTCGGTGCTCCAGGCTGCCGTTTGTATTTGTAGTGGTTCGGAATCAACTTTAAACCATATGTCGTAGTCGAATATGACTGTTGGGTGTAGAGCTGACAATCCGACACCGTAAAAAGAAAAACATGTCCTGTCTCGAAATCTGTCCCTAGGCAGACGACTTTGTTGCCCACCAATGATGAAGGTCATTCAGCCATTTTAATGGAGGGGCCATATCATTTCCAATTTAAAAAAAATAGACATACATGTCTATTTATAGATAAAATCTCTATAATTGTTATATAATAATCATTATTTTGATTTAAACAGAAACAAAGAAATTATACATGAAGAAAGGTAAAATGATGAAATATTTTTAAGGTAGGAACAAATACTAATTAAAAAATCTTTTGTGCAAATACATGTTTTGCTTTAAGAATGCTATTTAAATATAATCACTGCAATAATGTTTCGCATATATAAATAATAATTTGTACAGCACCTATGAATTTATTGTTTTCTTTAATTGTATTAAAATTTTATCGAAAAACAATTTTTATAACACAAATTTATTTGAATTATAAAATTTAGATTTTTATTATTAAAAAGTAAGTATATTTAAAATTTAATGTTGAGATAAATCCTGAAATTAAAATTTAATAATGATATCAAAACTAACACACTATTATTAAACTAACAATTTTAGTGTTTTTATATTTACTGCTTCTTAATTATCTCAAAGTGTGAACAATATTCATCTTTGCAGCATTTATGTTAAATATGAAGTAATTTTTAATAAAGAACACAAAATTTTGACATTTAATTTATTAAACTATAGACAATAAATTCAATATTAATGTTAAATTTTGTTCATAGATATCTTTTTAATAAAAATATAAAATTAATAAAAAAAATGTATAATTTTAGATTAATTTATTTCATTAAATATCTATTTTAGCTATAATATACTATTAAGAGCATAAATAAAGAAAAATGTCATAAATAAAAATGTGTCAATTTTTATACTAATTTGTTTCATTAAAAATCTATTTTAGTTATAATTTACTTTTAAGAGCGAAAAAAATGTCAGAAATAAAAAAATGTCATTTTTAGATTTAAAAAAAAAAAATGACATCAATTCGCTAATTAATTCCTTTTATTCAGTCAGAAAGAATAACACATTACATTTAATGATCTTTGAAGACATTTTTAACTCATTAAGGTTGATTCATTTCTGGAATATTTGAAATTATTCTTTCTTCAATTTAATGACTAAAATAAGGACACATATATATTAGTCTATTTCATCATTAACTTTACTTTCTTTTATTTAAGAATGTTTTATTAGGCTTTATTAAACCTTTCATTTATATCTGAAAAGACAGAATGCTTATTCATCTTATTCAGTACCTCGTTAAAATAGAAAAGCATAGAAATTTCCTAGTCAATTTTCGATGCTATCTGTTTTGGATTGTCGTAATTTAAATATTGGCATGAATCAAAATGAAAAGATTAAATTTTCCATTTAGAAATGTGAATTATTCATATACTTATCTATTTTGAATGTATTTAAACCTTATAATTAAATATGTGATTTATATATTAAGTTTAAGAAGCAATACGATTCTTTCATGATTAAATAATTTTCATTAATAATTATTAATAAATATAGTATATGATTATATTGAAATTAAATAAGAATAGATTTGTTTCCAAATTTATAAAAAATCACTATTTATTCATTAAAATCTATTTCTATGAATGATTATATCTATATATTTATCTCCCTTTCTCTTTCTCTCTCTCTATATATATATATAATAATTTATGAAAATTAAATCTTATAATTAAATACTTGACTTGTATATTAAGTTTCATAAACGATGAAATTCATTCATTATTAACAAATTTTTATCATTAATTATTAATAAAAATAGTATATTATTATATTGAAATTAAATAAGAATAGAGTTGTTTCCAACTATTTAAAAAAAATCACTATTTATCCTATAAATCATTTCTATTTCTATAAATGGCTATATATATATCTAGCCACTTATATAAATAGAATGTAGAGGATAAATAAGGATTATATATATAAAATCATATAATCATTCAGAAATATTTACTTATATATATATATATATATGTATATCCATTTATCAAATTAAATCTTATAATTAAATACTTTGATTTGTATATTAAATTTAATAAGCAAAGAAAACCATTCATTATTAACAAATTTTTATTATTAATTATAAATAAAAATAATGTATTATTATACTTAAATTAAATAAGAATAGAGTTGCTTCCAAATTTATAAAAAAAAATCACTATTTATTCACTAAAATCTATTTCTATCAATTATTATATATATATATATATATATAATAGGAATATATAATAATTATTATATATTCCTATATATATATATATATATATATAGAATTGAGCAAACTGTTCAATACTACATTATCTACACATAATTATTTTCATAATTTCTAAAAATAAATAGGCTTGATTGTTTGTAACAAATTACCTGGAAATCGTTCTTCAAACTCGTAGAAATAGAAAATAAAAACTAAATTAAAATAAATATATAAAAGGTGTTTCCAAATTCTCGAAAAAAGTAATTCTTTTAAAAATCATAAAATACGATTAGTTTTGGTAAACAATTTGGTATATGTAGTATTATATGAGATATAAACTAACATTCAAATATAGTAGGACATGAGACATAAATAACATTTAAATGTAGTATGCTATGAGACATAAACTAACATTCAAATGTAGTATGATATGAGATAATTAATATTCAAATGTAGTATGATATGAGATAATTAATATTCAAATGTAGTATGATATGAGATTTTCTTGTTAAAATCAGAAAACGAATTTCTGAATTTAATACTTTAATTAAAATTGAAAGCCGATCTTTAACTCAATAGCTTTAGAAGTGCTATTTTATAGAAAACCAATTGAGTAAAAATGAGAAAATTATCGATTCTCAATGTCACTTTATAATTTTTTAGTACAACGAGAATTACTTTTGATAATCAGGTAACCTTTAAGTCCACAGAAAATACGACTCTTCGCATGTGATACGGTTAGAAGCAATGCCAGGTTGAGGAAAAATATTGACTTTATTGAAAGTCAAACAGTGGAAGAAATGGACGAGATGAAAAATGTGGTGAAAAGTTAATTAGTTCTTCCTTCTAATTTGGTATTGTTCGGGAAAGATAATTTTCCTGTATTGTTACATCGATCTTTTCTCCAGCAGGTAGCAGAGTTGGCTTTGCAATGGATTCGTTCAACTATCTCGCCCAAGGTTCAGCATTGCAGTTCGTAGATAAATTAGTTGATTTAAGAGATGACACGAAAATGAATGTTTGGTCGGTTTTCTACTAATTGTTTCCTGTGAGATTTCCTTTCCGTTTTTATCTCTTCAATTTATATAAGTAGAAGATATAAACTCACGCTGGGTGTGGTCAAAGAATGGAGAAATATAACTTTGAAAGTTCTAGTGTTTTTATCATCGGTGTAGCATAACATGGCATTGATTTGCAGAGAAAGTGACACAAGTCAAAAAGTAACTGATCCAACTAGCATGCAATCATACAAAGGTATGAATTACTTGTCCACATGCTTTGCAGTCGCTGCTTTCAGAAACATTTGGAAAAGTTGTTGAAGGTTAAACAGTACCTCATTGCTGTAATAAATATTTCGAGCGTCCAGGTTTAAATGTATCATTTCTCAAGCAATCTGACAATATTCAAAATGTGAGACATTTATCTTTGATAATCTTTATAAGGGAACGTTTTTCTAGAACTTGGTAGAAATTATGATAAATTGTGCAGGCACATAGAAATGATGGGAAAGATGAATTGAAAGAGATATGTCTTTTAGCGGTTTTACAAAAAATAATATCTTTCGATTTCATGGCGATATTTTAAATATTTTCGAAAATGTAGCTGATTTATTATTTTATAAGATATTAAAATTATGCAATCATACAGTTGTTGAATGTATTTGTACGGTATAAGGGAATATAATTAAGTTTCTAACGACCTATATATATATATACCGTATATATATATATATATATATATATATATATATATATATAAATTGATGATTTAATTTATCAGCGTGAAACTAATTCAGCAAGTAATTAAACAAGAAATAGAGCCTTTAAAAATAATTCATTTTATTTGTTTCTAAAAATATATTCCTTATTGCAGGTAACTGGATTTATTGTTAAGCAATGCATCATACCTATAACCAACATTTATTAATAAGAAATTATTGATTGACATCACTACATTTCTTTTTAAATCTTAATATAATTCTATGTTTATAAGATTTTTTTTAAAAGAATGAAAAAGTGTGTGTGATTTAGAAAGACAGGTGATCTTCAAAATCTGCATGCTGAAATATTCTAAATTATTTATCAATTTAGTGTTTGATAGACTATGAAAATATTTTTGAAATATTGTATTATAAAAGTATTCGCACACTATTGCAAACAATAATATGATTTTATTGAAATAAAACAGGGCCCACCAAATGTTATCAAATGAGTTTCTTATCTTCTAATCAATAATTTTTTAATATTTGCTATGCATTTCGGCATATGTAGATGTTAGAAAAATGTTAAAATTGAATATAAATGAGGTAATTCAGTTGTATCCTTCAATAATACAAGCACTATCAAAAGCAATTACTGATGTAGCAGAAAAGCGAGCGAGTGTTGAAAAGCATTTCTCAACACCGAGGCTTATAAAATGCTGTCTTAGTGTGGTAATGATTAATTAGCATCACTAATCCTTTCTGCTACGTGATCCAAAGTATGCAGACGGCAATAAACTTGCCAAATGAAAATAAATCATTACTAAAGAATAAGCTCAGAAATTGTGCACAGCAAAAACCAGCAATAGTAAAATTAACATAAGCACCAACAAATAACCACATCTTTGTCTTTGAAGTATCGAAATACTCCAGTAGAGTATGATATGGAGCGACTACATACACATTAAATAATAATGAGAAACAATTGATAAAATAATAATACAATTTAATTTTAATTAACAGAGCATTTAAGTGCATCCATGGTACATTAAATAACAAGATAATTGTTTGCATACAACTCAAATAGCATAATCATTACAATTTAATAGAGCCAATGTTAAATGTTACTATATGATACCAATTAATATAATTACAAACGTTAACAATTGTAACATATAAAGATAATATCGTACGGCTATTATTGATAGCATTCTACTTCAAAATAACATTATCATAAAATGTTAATAACTGCAAAAAGACACATTTCTCAACATGCAAAAAAAAAAGTTTGTAGAGGAAAGCGAAAACGCAAAAGCACAGACTATACTTTTTAATATACGCCTACAGATAATGTCACAAAAGTTAAATAAAAATATAAGATTTACTTCATATCATACGACTACATATCATGTTTTGAATAAACAAATTTCACAATAAAACAATCCGTAGTTAGATAACTAGGTCCAACCACTTTTTCTTGAATGTCGGGACACTTGCAACAAAATGTCTTTGGAATAGCAAAATAAAGTTCTCGGCTTACATGATCCGGGCAATACAGTTAAGCGTGCACAAAAGCTATCGAAGGACTCAAAAGCAACCTCTTCTTTTTGACGACATAATATATGCCGATTATCTCCCTTTTCTTTGGAAGGCAGCTGATACTCTTCACCTCAAGATTTGATCATTAAATTATAAGCATTATATTTATGAACAGCTGGGAAGACAACAGTAGATCGAGGCAGTACAGTGAGAGAAAACTCATAAAATTGTCGACGGACACCAAGCAACCTCTATTTGAAGATATAATAAAGATCGTTTTTTTCCATTTTCTTTAGAATGCAGTTGATTCTCTTCGCCGCAAAGTTGGGTCATTCCATTGTCAGCATTATGAACAATCGGTGAAGATATCAGATATACCAATTTTCTTTAATCGTAGCTTCCTAGATTCCTAGATCTTAGGGCAGATTTGCGCTCATTTTCTCAACTTTATTTTAGTCAATTCTGTTAACGTTGATCTTTCACTTTTTAGGCCTCTTTTTTTGGCTCTCTTTTTTTCTCCTCCCTTCCATCTTAATTTATCATTCGAGAAAACCCTTATCCTTTTCCGATTAATGGTGGAATTCAATCCCTTAGAATCTGCCCAGAAGACTATAGGCTACATCATTGGATGATAAGGTTTTGTTATCTAATAAATGACAGGCATGGTGGTGTTCCTTTATGTAGGTGAAGAGTTATTCTCTCCAGCGCAAGGACGGAGTATGGGAACGACATAGGAACGAAATTCAGTAGCGTAAAGCACAGGACAAACATAGCAAAAGAGGAGCAAGGTCTTCCAACTAAGAAGATACTGATTCGTCAACAAAAGTAATAATTATTAAGGTATTTTGGTGACATTCTTAAGGGTAAAAAATTAGATTTTTATCAGTTTTTTTCCAAATTAAGGCAAGGTCCGCCTTTTTTCTATTCTCCCCCTCGCCAATTCTGTAATTCTATAGGAGAAAGAGGGTTAGTTGGAAAACTTGTGTCTTCTTCTTTCCTCGACACATGAAGAAACATTGACGAAAAATACTCAGGCATCTGAATAGAAAATATCCTCCATAAATATGTCCACCATCAAGTTTGACTCGGGCCCTTTTACTGACAAAAAAAGTTTATCCTGAGTTTGACCTTAAATGTAACATATTCTTAGTACCGCTGCATCCACCATTAAATAAATTTTATCCACCATTATCCAACCGTCCCCCATTAGCAGTTGTCACTTAACAAGTCGCTTCCTCAAAAGTAAAACACGTCATATTTTTATTTTCAAGAAGAACAAACTCTAGCATGTTGTGATCATAGGGGGATAATAATAGGAAACAGCTCCTATAAGACTTTTAACTGAACCGCCTTTACAAAGAGGATGGAGTTTCAAACGCATAAACTATATATTACATACATTCAAAACTACTCATTCTTAACAGATATATTGAAAGAATTACACAGCTGCCCCCGTAGACATTCATTTTAGACAATGATCAGTTCGCCACGAAAGCCAGAGCGAGGGAGAAATGCGTAGGTTCGCTGAATGCAATTGTGTGCTGGACCGTCTAGAGCTTGCAACTTCATTCACACCTTTAATGAATCTCTGACATTTTATCCAGCTGAAAGCCAAGGCGCCTCATTACTCTCAACACCCAGTGCTAGACCTCTGCCCCACGAGCAACGTCACCTCCCTCTTTAATTCACAGGAATATTTAAATATTTCCCAAAGAAAGATTGTGTCAATTTGAAATTTTTTTAACATAAATATATTTTAATTATATTATAAATATCTTTCTTGTACATTAAACCAAATTATATTTATTTATCACCACTAACTATTTTTTTAATGCAAAAATATGTACATTATAAACTATTTGATTGTATTTATACAATGTAGTTTAAAAATATTATCAATATATACATTCCATATAATACAATATTATAATTCAAAATACCAACATACAAAAAAAGTCAGCACCAAATTAGGTCTTTAAAACATATATGTATGAAAAATATTATGCTCTAGAAATAAAAGATAAATTTTGAAATAATATTCATCCCAAATCATAATTTATACTTAGGGATATATTTACCTTCTATGCAAAATAACAAATTCAATCTATTTTTTTATATATATGACATTCTTTATCAATTGTTATTAAAATGAATGTCTTTGTGATTGAAATATACAATTCTATTTTAACTTATCTTCAGCTATTTTTATAATACTTTGCTATCTTTTAATTTAGTATTGTTATTTTTTACAGTATAATATACATTATATATATATATATATATATATATAAATCATTGGGTTTGGCTTGTTATTCTACGGTCATTTGTGTCCACTTTAGGCTAATTAGGCCGATATCTACAATTTAACTTGGATTCCAAACCACTAAAAAATATAAAAGCAGCCACCTGGATTCGAACCTGAAGCCTGTGGTACCAAAGGCCAGAGCGCTAGCCAATTGGCCATCAGGCCGCCAATATCATTGGGTTGGTCTTCGCTTCTCGGGATTCGAACCTGGTTGCACTAGTTCGGAAATCCATCATGCTATACGTCCTATTTTAGGTTATAAAAAGAAAATGCAGGTTTTTCAAAATTTTATTCAAACGTTACTATTTCAGAACAAATTTCTGTTATTTATGTTTGTTCTTTAAATAAAACTTAAAACTGTATTTAAAAAAAACCCATATTTTAAATATATTCTTTAAATCAATAGACAATCGTTGCATGCATTTTGACAAACATTCAACTTTACATATGATATGTCACCTATAAAAGAGCATCCAAATCAAATTCAGATAAAATATGAAAAGAGCTACTATTCCTAGATTTGAATAACAAAATAACTTTTACATTGATCGGTTATGTAAAGAAGAAAAATCATTAAATAAAAGTACTGAAGAAAAAATAAACGTACTGAAAAACATGAAGAAAAAAAAAAAAAGTACATCGCGTCAAAAATAAAATGCATCGAGCAATAAGTACCTCAAAAGATGACTGATAATCTCGATAACTCTTTTTCTCGTTCTTTTCCGTTTTTCGTCCCTGGACTGTTGCCAATTTATTTTGCTTGAATGATATGCATTCGTTCGTCTGCTCTTTTTTTTTTTTTTTTTTTTTCTCGAAGGCACTTCATTTAACACGTGGAAGAACTGCAATGGTGACGAATTGCAATTTTTTTTTTTTCCTATCGGTATCGTTTTTCCCTATCGCTTTATTAGCTGCGCAATGTGCAGGGAACTTCGTTTCGTGACAACTAATAAAATAGCTTAATTGCGTCTTATAACTCATCGCTTCGTTTCCACTTGGCACACGCACGAAAAGAAAATGTCTAATGATTTCAGTAAATCAAGTGCGTATACTTGTGATATGATGTTTTTAAATATCCGTTTTGTATTCAATATTATTTATTAGATTAAAAAAAATTCTATTAAAAAAATCTATCATTGTCTATTAAAAAATATCTATCAATTTTCATTTTCATAAAGACTGCAAAACATTTTTTATATTTCATTGATATAGTTTAAGAAATTTTTTTCCTAATATTAAATTTGTGAACCACAGGCTTCAGGTTCGAATTCCGGCGATGGCATATATGTTTTTTAGTGATTTGTAATCCACGTTAAACTGTAGGTTCCGTCTAATTAACCTAAAAGTGTGCACAAAATGACCGTAGAGCGAGAAACAAACCAAGCATTGGCTATTAGACTAAAAGACGGGTCCGATGGCCGAGTATCTAGCTCTTTGACCTTTGGTACTTCGGGTTCGAATCCTGGTGGTGGCATGGATGTTTATTAGTGGCTTGGTATCCACTTTAAATCGTAGGTCCCGGTCTGATTAGCCCGTGTGCATAAAATGACCGTAGAGTGACAAACTAAACCAAAATGTTATAAATACAATAACAATAAATTAGTCTTTGCTTTTTTGATTTCGAACCTGGCTGTACTAGTTCGGAAATTCATCATGCTATATACCTTCTTTTGAGTTATAATAAATGCATTTTTTAAAATTTTATTTAAACTTTACTTTTTAATAAAAAGTCGGTGATTTTGGTTTGTTCTCTAAATAAAATATAAAATAGTATTTAAAAAAACACACATTCTAGATATAATGTTTTAACAATAGACAATCGTTACATGCGTTTTGACAAACATTCAACTTTACTTATGATATGTCACCTATAAAATAGCATCCAAATCAAATTCAGACGCTACTATTCCTCGATTTGAGGAACAAAATAACTTTACATTGATCGGACATCTAAAGGAGAAAAATCTTTAAATAAAAGTACTGAAGAAAAAAAAATAAAAGTACTGAAAAATCATAAATAAAAATAGATCGTGTCAGAAAATAAAATGCATCGAGCAATAAGTACCTCAAAAGAGGACTGATAATCTCGATAACTCTTTTCTCGTTCTTTCTCCGCTTTTCGTCCCTGGACTGTTGCCAATTCCTTTTGCTTGAATGATATGCATTCGTTCGTCTGCTCTTTTTTTTTTTTTCGAAGGCACTCCATTTAACACGTGGAAGAACTGCAACGGTGACGAATTGCAATTTTTTTCTCTATCGGTATCGTTTTCCCTATCGCTTTATTAGCTGCGCAATGCGGAGGAACTACTTTGCATGACGGCTAATAAAATAGCTTAATTGCGTCTTATAACTCAGCGCTGCGTTTCCGCTTGGTACACGCACGGAAAGAAAATGTCTAATGATTTCAGTAAATCAAGAGCGTGTACTTGTGATATGTGTTTTTAATATCCGTCTAAATTTAATATTTATTCGATTAAAAAATTTATTTTATTTATTTATTTTTTGTTTGTTTTCAATACAAACTACAAAACATTTTTCATATTATAGTGATACAGATTTTGAAATTTTTCTTTGACTTAATTTGTTGTAAGAACAAAAATGTGTGTAGTACCTAAATTTAACATTAATCAAGGTGCACGGGGAAAGGGGCGGAGAGCGGCATGGCCATTTTTGGTTTGCTACACTGCACCTGAAGTGTTAACACTACAATTTTGAATAACGCTAAGGCGATATGAGTTAGGTTCGTAAACGTTTCTACAACCAATCCGAGAAAATAATATTATTTTAAGAAACTCTAAATGTAATTTAAATATATATTTTTTATATTTAGGCCTTATGTCCGAGTGGTTAGCGCTCTGGTCTTTGGTACCGCAGTCTTACAAGTTCGAATCCAGACTGTGACATGGATGCTTGTTAGGGCTTCGGAATCCACGTTAAACTGTAGGTCCCGGTCCAGCCTAAAGTGTGCACAAAAAGACCGTAGGGCGACAAACCAAACCTCTTCAAACGAAAGACTTTCTGGTATACAGGTTAATTGTCCTCATCTCTGATATATAAACAATAACATTCAGTTAGTCTTTGATTTTAGGGATTCGAAATCTGCTGCACTAGGTCAGAAATACGTCCTATACTTCCTCTTTTGGGTTATCATAATTAATGAATTTTTAAAAATTTTATTTAAGCATTTTTAATCCACATTAAAATTATGTGAGTTTTGTTTGTTCTTTAAATAGAAGATAAAAAATGTATTAGAAAAACTCCACGTTTTAGATGCATTCTTTAAAGCAATATACAATCGTTGCATACCTTTTGACAAACATTCAACTTTACATATTTTTGTCACCTATAAAATAGCATCCAAATCAAATTCAGATAAAATATGAAAAGGGCTACCATTCCTCGATTTGAGGAACAGAATTACTTTACATTGATCGGACTTGTAAAGGAGAAAAAAATTTAAATAAAAGTACTAAGAAAAAAAATAAAGGTACTGAAAAATCACGAAAAAAAAAAAAAAAAATGCATCACGTCAGAAAATAAAATGCATCGAGCAATAAGTACCTCAAAAGATGACTGATAATCTCGATAACTCTTTTTCTCGTTCTTTCGCCGCTTTTCGTCCTTGGACTGTTGCCAATTCCTTTTGCTTGAATGATATGCATTCGTTCGTCTGCTCTTTTCTGCAATTTTTTTTTTTTCTCGAAGGCACTCCATTTAACACGTGGAAGAACTGCAATGGTGACAAATTGCAATATTTTTCCCTATCGGTATCGTTTTCCCTATTGCCATATTAGCTGCGCAATGCGCAGGGAACTCCGTTTCATGACGGCTAATAAAATAGCTTAATTGTGTGCTATAACTCATTCCTGAGTCGCACACGCACGGAAAAAAATGTCTAATGATTTCAGTAAATCAAGAGCGTGTACGTGTGATATGATTTTTTTTTTTTTTTATTTTAAATATCCGTTTATACATAATATTATTTATTTGATTAAAAAATGTCTTTCAATTTTTTGTTTTCAATACAAGCTACAAAACATTTTTATAAATATAGTGATAAATTTTACGACAATTTATTTTGAATATTAAATTTTGGTACCACGTGCTTCGGGTTCGAATCCTAGCGATGGCATGGATGCTTGTTAGGGATTCGATAACCACGTTAAACTTAAGTTCTGATCTAATTAATCTAAAAGTGTGCGCAAAATGACTGTAGAGAGAGAAACCAAACCAAACAAAACTTTGACTATTTGAATAAAAGGCCGGGCCGATGACCGAGTGGCTATCTTTCTGTACTTTGGTACCACAGGCTTTGCATTCGTGTCCTGGTGATGGAATGGATGTTTATTAGTCGTTCGGAATTCACGTTAAACTGCAGGTGCCGTTATAACTAGCCCAACGTGTGTATAAAATTACCGTAGAATGTCAAACTGATATAAATGCAATAACATTGAATTGATCATTGCTTTTCGAGATTCGAACCCGGCTGGACTAGTTCATAACTCCATCAGGAATATACAACCTCTTTTGAGTTATAATAAATGTAATTTTTCTAATTTTACTTAGGCTTTACGATTTCAAACAAAATTTTTTTTTTTTTATTTGTTCTGTAAATAAAACATAAAATTGTATTAAAAAAACACATTTTAGATATATTCTTTAAAGTAATAGACAATCGTTACATGCGTTTTGACCAACGTTCAACTTTACATATGATAAGTCACCTATAAAATAGCAGCCAAATCAAATTCAGATAAAATATGAAAAGGGCTACTATTCCTCGATTTGAGGAACAAAATAACTTTACATTGATCGGGTATGTAAAGGAGAAAAATCATTAAATAAAAGTACTGAGAAAAAAAAAATAAAAGTACAGAAAAATCATGAAGGAAAAAAAAAAAAAAATCGCGTCAGAAAATAAAATGCATCGAGCAATAAGTACCTCAAAAGATGACTGATAATCTCGATAACTCTTTTTCTCGTTCTTTCGACGCTTTTCGTCCCTGGACTGTTGCCAATTCCTTTTGCTTGAATGATATGCATTCGTTCGTCTGCTCTTTTCTGCTACTTTTTTTTTTTCTCGAAGGCACTCCATTTAACACGTGGAAGAACTGCAATGGTGACGAATTACAATTTTTTCCCTATCGGTATCGTTTTTCCCTATCGCTTTATTAGCTGCGAAAGGCGCAGGGAACTTCGTTTCGTGACGGCTAATAAAATAGCTTAATTGCGTCTTATAACTCATCGCAGCGTTTCCGCTTGGCACACGCACGGAAAGAAAATGTCTAATGATTTCAGTAAATCAAAAGCGTGTACTTGTGATGTCTTTCTTAAATGTCCTTTTATATTTAATATTATTATTGGATTAAAAAATGTTTTCTATTAAAAAATCTATTATGTCTGTCTATTAAAAAGTCTGTCAATTTTTGTTTTCAATACAGACTACAAAATATTTTTCATATTAAATTCATACAGTTTACATAATTTTTTTGAATATTAGTTTTGGTATCACAGGCTTCAAGTTTGAATATTGGATATGACATGGATGTTTGTTAGGGATTCGGACTCAACGTTAAACTGTAGGCCCCGGTCTGATGAATTAAATGTGTGCATAAAATGACCGTAGAGGAGAAACTAAACCAAACCAAACTTTGACTATTGCATGAATAAACGGATTCCGATGGCCGAGTGGCTGGCGCTGTGGCCTTGCTAACCACAGGTTTCGGTTCGAGTCCGGCGGAGGCGTGGGTGTTTGTAATTGTTTGGAATCGACTTTAAACAGTAGGTCCCTGTCTAATAGGACTGTAGAGCGTTGCGTGGGTATTGTTTCTCCGCGTCTGTAGCTTATCTTCATGCTACAAGTGCCAATAGGTAGTGCTAAATGAGTAACAGCGGTACAGCCCTTGCTTATGGCATAAAAGACTAATTTTCTCTGTATTGCCAGCTGCATTAGAACATCAACAATTCGGGTCTAATGGCCGAATAGTTAGTGCTCTGGAGCTCTGTACTACAAGATTCAATTTCAAGTCCCGGATTGCCATGAATGTTTTTAGTGGTTCGTAATCCACGGTAAACTGTACGTCCCGATATGGTTAGCCGAACGTGTACAGAAAATGACCGCAGAGCGACAGACCAAACCAAACTGATATAAATACAATAACATTGAGTTGTTCTTCTCTTTTCGAGATTCGAACTAGGCTGCACCAGTTAGGAAGTCCATCATGCTGTACACACTCTTTTGAGTTATCATAATAAATGCATTTCTTAAATTTTATTTAAACGTATTATATAATAAAAAAAAAAATGATTTTCGGTTGTTCTCTAAATAAAAGATAAAAATGTATTAAAAAGAAGAAAAACTCGTTTTAGATGTATTCTTTTAACAATAGACAATCGTTACATGCGTCTTAACCAACATTCAACTTTGCATATGATATGTCACCTATAAAACAGCATCCAAATCAAAATCAGATAAAATATGAAAAGGGCTACTATTCCACAATTTGAGGAACAAAATAACTTTACATTGATCGGACATGTAAAGGAGAAAAATCATTAAATAAAAGTACTGAAGAAAAAAAAAAAAAAAGTACTGAAAATCATGAAGAAAAAAAAACGTCGCGTCAGAAAATAAAATGCATCGAGCAATAAGTACCTCAAAAGATGACTGATAATCTCGATAACTCTCTTTTCTCGTTCTTTCGCCGCTTTTCGTCCCTGGACTGTTGCCAATTTATTTTGCTTGAATGATATGCATTCGTTCGTCTGCTCTTTTCTGCAATTTTTTTTGACGGGACTCCATTTAACACATGGAAGAACTGCAATGGTGACGAATTGCAGTTTTTTTCCCTATCGGTATCGTTTTTCCCTATCGCTTTATTAGGTGCACAATGGAACTTCGTTTCGTGACGGCTAATAAAATAGCTTAATTGCGTCTTATAACTCATCGCTGCGTTTCCGCTTGGCACACGCACGGAAAGAAAATGTCTAATGATTTCAGTAAATCAAGAGCGTGTACTTGTAATATGTTTTTTAAAATTCGTTTAAATTAGTATTATTTAGTGGATTAAAAATGTATTTCAAATATTATTATTTTTTTCAATACAAACTACAAATTATTTTTCATATTACATTGATACAGTTTACGAAATTTTTCTTTGTCTTAATTTGCTATTAGAACAAAAGATGTGTAGTAAATTCAACATTATTCAAAGTGCACTTGGGGAAAGGGGCCGAGAGCGGCATGGCCATTTCTGGTTTGCTACATTGCACCTGTATATCTTAACACCATAATTTTTAAGGAACGCAGCAGCGATATGAGTTATGTTCGTAAACCTTTCTTTAGACAATCAGAAGAAAATAATTATATCAGAAAATTTCTTGCCAAATTTCATTTTCATTAGGCCTGTATTTAAAAAAATTTTATCTTCGTCTGCGTTTTGAATTTTGAAGTAAAAAATGTACGACATACGTATTCCATCTACATTAACATTCCTGATTTTTCCAAAAAAATACAAAGTATTTTTAAGAACAGTTTTGAAGGGATTATGCATTTCTAGTTTTTTTAAAACGTAAATTAAAGTTTTGAGCAAACACATATTCATTATTATTTTGATTTCTTCCATTGTTGATTGTATAACCATCATAATTTAATGCAGTAAACATTTTTTTTTTGCATAAGTGGACGAGTTTCGTCTCCTGTATTATTTAAACTACATCTATTACTTTTTCAGTTTCTAATCAATGATTTGTAATAATTTTCTGATCGAAAAGAATGTTATGATGCGATATAATATCAGAAAATAATATAATATCAAAATTTAATGAATATATCAAAATAATATAACGATAATACCAGAAAATAATATAATAACAAAATACAATGAATATATCAAAATAATATAACGATAATATCAGAAAATAATAATATTAGAAACTCTTAATTTCTTAAGGGGAACAAACGTATATTTTGTATTTCTCAGTTTCCCTACATTGACATTATTGTTAACGCACCGAAATATTATTAATGTACTGTTAATGTACCAAAAGATGTTCTTAACAGCAATATTAATAATCTATGTAATAAATTCTGTACAGAATCATCCCATGCCGCTAACACAAAAGAAATAATTTCCCTCTATTCCCCAAAGATATCAATCATCACTTTTTTACAGCTTTCAAAATTAATTAATTTATTAAAATTGCAGTTCCTATGTAAATAGATTTGAACTATGTTCAATTTTTCTTTTTGCAATTCGTATGTTGATGGAGTGCAGCAGAATGTCGATTAAATTCTTTATATCTGCTCCTAGCGTAAACAGCGGTCTGGTGACAAATTGGCTAGCTCTCTCGTCTTTGATACCTCATGTTTCAAGTTCTAATCCTGGAGGTGGCATGGCTGTCTGTTAGTGGTTCGGAATCCCCTTTAAACTGTAGGTCCCGGTCTAATTATCCTAAAGTGCGCATAAAATGAACGTAGAGCGACAAACCAAACCAAACTTAAATATCATAGAAACATTTGATGGAAAATTCTACCAGTCCAAAAAATCGAACGGCCACCAAAGGTTTATCAGTTTATAATCAATTTGTAAATGCTAACAATAGAAGATATTGTAGCATCTTTATTCATTTGTAAATTGTAACTTTGATGCTTCATAAATCTCTTTTATTATACTTCCCTATTGCAATATTATACGTTTGATTTTTTTTTAAATTCACTAGTTTTTTTATGTTTTTGATATTGTATTGTTAATTTGTTTGTTAATTCGTCTGTAAACCTTGTGAGACCCTTCCGATATGCAAGGACTTCATGTAGGAAAAATAAAACAATAGAATTATAGGGCTATGGATTTAAAGTGTTCATCAATGACATAGGCACTAATGCTTTCGATTCGACTTTGCTTGTTTGATTTCAATTTCAGCTGCCTAAGTTTCAAATTTTAGGCCCATCTCTTCCTATTTAATTAACATAACAGGAAAAACGAAATAACAATCAATTGTCTTTTACTTCCAAAACTTTATTTAAAGATTTTTACTTCATTATATGACACATAACGGCACAGCCTGAAAGTATCAATAATAGTCTGAAAATCAATGTAAATATCACATTATGTTTCATTTTATTTTCTGTATTTTCCATTATTATGCCCAAATTACTTAAAAATTTAAAAGCCAAAATTATAAATAGAATATTATAATAAATAATTATGTTATATTTTAAGAGAACCTTAAAATAATGTATTGTATTAAAAAGCAAATCATTCGAATATAAATTCTAGATTAGGTTTGACTACAATTTTATATTTTCATTAAAAATATTAGAATTAATGAAAATCATTGACATCATTTAATGGACACATTTTAGATTTTCGTCACAAAAAAAATGTAATTACCATTTAAACAGATATAATAAAATAATTTAAACGCTTTCCAATTAAAAATTATAATGTTTTTAATGTTTCTAGAAAGACAAAAACTATAGAAATTGTTTTTAAATATTAGAATAATTCCATTATAAATATTACAATAAAAATTAGTAATATAATTTAAGTAAGTCTTTTATTCCGAAATTCTTTTTTATTCAGAGGTCATTAGATAAAAGGAAGGAATATGTGCAATTCATTTGACAAGCTCAACAAGATTTATTTTGGGTATCCCAATTTGTGAAAGTATACTCAAGAGATCATTTTGATACAGAGACCAGATATTGGGATCTTTGGGACTCATAATGTTTTTGATCCGCAGCCCAAGTTTGCTGTTTAACAAGCTTTTGTGATTTTCTTCTTTTTATATGTAAATGTTTTTGTTGTCCTATTGTACTTAAAGTAGTTTTGGTTTTTAAAGAACAAAAGTTTGTTAATATAGTTTTTTATTTGTTTATTCAAGATATTTTTATTTTTCTGTTTAGATTTTAATGCAAAGCGAACTTTATTATCAGTAGGTACTTTATTTTAGTATTTTTTTTCTATTTCTTTTCCCGCATTCATATTGTTCAGCATCTTATAATGACATTACTGTTTTAGTATATCGACATTTTTTTACATAAAATAAAGGGAGATAAACAATTTATGGTAGGAGTTTTAAAAATAAGTATTTCGCATTTGCTTACCTCTTTAACGAAATTCAGTTAATATCCAATCATACAAATTAACTGTAATGGGGAGAAAGTCAATTTTAAACTGGTCTTAATAATAATTAAAAATAATTTTTTAGTTTTAAATAGTTTAAATTTAATTTTAAATTGTTTAATATGAAAGGAACTAAAAAGAACAATTATGTAAAAAAAAAAAAAAAAAAAGCCTTCAGTATATCAAATAAATTGTTTCCTTTAAAAATTGTTTTGCTAAGCGTACGTTCCTGTAATTTCAAAATTATACTTAATATACAATTGCTTCATTCCTTTTCGCCATTAAACTTGATACTTACCGTTGAAATGAATGAATGGCACAACAGAATATTATTCATGCTGGAAACACTGATATATTTGTCATGAGCCTGTTATTTTTCACAATCATGATTATAGCACACGCCACTAATCTGAATCAAGCCTTCGTTCTTCAACAGTCTGGCTACTGAGCATTACTTTATGCTAGAACGGCACAGGTTTCAGAACTCATAGCTTTATTTACACACTCACAGAGCCACACACATACATTTAGACCCAAACAATATTTAAAAAATTTTAAAGCAGATAATTATAGATTCATGGAAGGACTCCACTACTATGCTGAATACCTAAAACTCGACTACGCGCAAGGTGTTCAGAATATACTTCTCCGAGTTTGTAGGCCAACTAATACGCCTGGATGCGCTAAATATATTTCCTGTTGGTACGAGATTATTTAAGCTAAACGCTCCTCAGCGGAAGCTCAAATTGCACTGAACTTCCTCTCTCGGGTGAGAGCCTCGTGGCCAACTGACCATTTCTCCTGAACGCCAAATGGAGGACGCTTTTGCCAGTGTATAGGTTTGGTTTGGTTTGTCGCTCTACGTATATTTTGTACGCACTAAAGAATAATTAGACCTTGACATACTGGTAAACGGAATGCCGAACTACTAACAAACAACCATGCCACTGCCAGGATTCGAGCATGAAGCCTGTGGTACCAAAAGGCCAGAGCACTAGCCAATTGGTCAGGCTGTTGTGAGCGCGTATGAGGATGCACGGCTATACCATTCTTTAAGATTACCATGAAAACATATTAATATTAAATAGTAAGATAATCTACTATCCTTACATTCTTGCTAATTTATGTGTTAAAACCGAATTGATAGCTGGTTAGGATTCTGAGCCTGTGGGAACTCAGTTTAAAACTTAAATCAAAAACATGTATTTGCTTGTAGTGGAAAAATCTGGAGACCGGATAAATCCAGAGGTAATCTGTCCGGCAGAATAAATCTGTAGACCGTATTTTTTTCGTTGGGCTCGAGAAAGATAGGATGATTCAATTATTTCAGATGCTATCCTTTGAGGGTTTTCGTCCAAATTGTGACCTCACAAATTCTATTTACATTTTAGGATCGAATAAATACCTGACATTGTAAAATTTGTTAAATTTAAAAAAATACTTTTGTGGCAAGTACATAAAAAAAATAGCAAAAATCCATATTTTTAATTAATTTTTCATTCCCAAAAGTAACTGTACAACAGGTGAAAATGAATCAAATGATCTAACCATGAAAGATACATTACATTATTAAAGGCAACATTCTTTTACCATGACTTGATCTGATATTTATGCAATTAACTTTTATCAGTGAAATCATCTACATCGTCAGCTCTAACTTCATTATGCCATCCAAGCCTCGTGCGAGAAGTTACTGCGTAATTCAATGTACCTTGATGCTTTCTCAAATTGCAAATAAGTTGGTAATGAAACAGCAATATCCTCTAGCGGAGCTCTGCGTAATTATTGCTTTGTGTTACAACCCAGGCAATCATAATCTAATCTGAGAAACATCAAATGAAGCAACAGTTTTCTCAGAATTCCAATTACATTTAACAGTATTTCTAGTGATAGCTTATTCCTTCATCTCTGTAGGGATTTGTTCTGGAATAAAATTTCCGCTCTTTCGATAATGGTGAAGATTGTTCAATATGTCTTTCTTATGTCTGTCTGCCAATGAAATTAATTATTCTTCAATTTCAGATTGATTTCCAAATAGAAAAATGATATTCTATATCAGTTGTTCATAACCAGAGGGCATGAAGATAATACATTTCAGATAGGTGAAACACGCATCAATTTGTACTGATAAGATTGCAATTAAATATAATAAGTATATATATAAATTATTGTCAAAGTGTCCATAACGTATAATTTTTTTTTATAAAAATACAATTAAATATACATAACGTATTATTTAAATAACTTTGTATGGCAACATTGAAGAATGAAGTAGCATTGCATTATAGGTAGTTATGACGTCAGAATTAAAGCACAATTGACCAAAACTGAATTGTTCTATTTGCACTTTGCAGAAACGAAGACAAATTTAAATATGTAGACCTTTTATGTAGCCATACGTCTTATTTCTGTTTGAAAAGCTGTTTGCCTTTTCTGTTGAATGTGTCAATAAAGTTTATTAGGATACTATCAAACTTTTCCTGAGATAAGCTTAATCGTCCTGCTCTTTTTTTTTTTCTTGTGTTACCAATTTCCTGAAAATGTTTAAAATATCTTCAATTAGAATTTTCGTTCTGTCTTATGCATACCCTTAAAGTCATGTTATGAAGTATAGCGTACTTCATTTGGAAAATTCACAATACGTTCAGTGTTTTCTGTTATGCTGTTGACATTTTTAATTCTGACGTTGTAATTGCCCACAATGTAACACCTTAGGGACTACAGTGTTTCTATTTTTTATTTGTTCTTCACGATTCCTTATTGTAAAATACGATTACAATTCCTTAATAGTAAAGTAATTCAATCAAAATCTATACGAGGAAAAAAATACAGGTTGCAAAATAATTTATGTGCACATCATATATGCTTTTGTTATAAATTAATAATATATAGTTTTAATTACATCTTAGAGCACAAACTGTAAAAAAAACAAAAACATATAATATTCCGTCATTTAAAGAATACTGTATTCTACGGAAGCAAGTGATAATCTTGCATCAATAATTTTAAATTGCATCAGTTATTGTAAAAGGCAAGACGTTACTAAAAAGAATTTGTGCTATACTCAAATAAGCATGATTAATGTGATAATACAATGTAATTTGAAAAACTTTCTCGTAACTCATAAATAATTGTCATTCGAAGAATGATAAATTGCATTTTCACTTTGGTTTCCAAATAATTATTCAAATGTGATTTATTTAATGCATATGCTATATTACAAACTGCGTTCTACTATAATTGGTTTAATTTGTATTTTTGTGCGTTTAAAAATAACAAACTGAGATGGAATCCGTGACTTTCACATTGCTGGTAAAGGTAATATAAAATTAAATAATTAAAAACTTTTTGTCTTTTATAATGCTATTAGCAATTTAATCTTCAAATATTATTAATAAGTGTCATATAGAAAAGCAGATTAGTTATAAAAATATTAACTAATAATTAAAAGAAATTTATTGATTTTCCCATTCAAGCATAGATCTTGATAATTTTACTATTAACTTCTACTTATTTGTTCTTTTGATAACGCTGGAAAAGATTTTGTCAGTCATGCGCATAGAATTCCGTCATCTGTAAATTCAACATGTCCAAAATTAACGAATTTAAATTTCACTATCATTACAATGTTAGCAAACAAACCACATCTTGGAATAAAGAAAAACTTTACAGTCACTCGGTACAGACAAGGGACTGCAACAACTGTTCCAAATTGGAATCCTTGTCTGGACAGTATGGCCATCTGTATACTTTATTACTTGTAATCGAATATTTTATTTACTTTCAGATGTATGCATTACTTTTTACGTAATCAATTATAGAACGTGTATAATTAAAAACAATATTCTGTAATATTTCTTTTTGAATGGACAAAGTGGATTTATTAATGTTGTATTTGACATTTTAAGCAATTACTAGCAGTGAGTTATTATTATGGTATTCGCAAAAAGTTAACGGTCTGTGATGGCAATGCCGCAGTCAAAATTAATAAACAATCGCCTTTTGAATGATTCTTGTATTAATAACTGATCTCCATAAACAAGACGATTGCCATATTTAAAAATTCCTTTTATTCATATAAATTTCAGTTCATGCTATTAAGTTAGCTAACGATTTGCCTTTTATTTTTTGTAAAAAAAATGTGTTGAATTACCAAGCATTTCCTAGGTTCTTAAATCATACAACGGTAGCATTTCCAAACTTCAGTATTTACGACCCAATTTTCAATCATAGTTTTCATCTCTTCCCTCTCATAAAATAACAGTTTAGAAAATGATATTTTGAGTTCGTTGCTAAAGCTACATTAGGAAATTTATTATAAATTTTATAAATCACCAAGAATAAGTAAATTTACTGATATTTGGCAGCACCGATCTGCGGCAATGACAAAATCAGAATCTATACATATCTATTGCCCTTTAACTTACGTCCACCATGTTGGACATTCTGGTGGCTTAACGGCAAGTTCCAAATCGTCTGGAACTTTCTGGAACATATATACGACAACGACTCAAACTTGTATAAATGCTGCACCTCGTTACATTAGTATAACTTAATATAACCAATGTAAAACATATGGTATATTGATGTAATTTGCCCTGAAACTTTAGCCCCTACTTTTATATTATTTACACTAGTCAATCAACTAAACTATTTTCAAATTTAAATTTTAAATACAGTGACGTTTAATAGTGGTTACTTTTATGACTAATCTGAGTTTAGAATTGTTAGTGAGAGAAGCAGTATTGCAATCCTGAAAACACTCTTCCCAAAAATCACTTTTACTCAAATATTATAACACACACAAGTAGTGGAACTCAGTATTCCAATATTCATGCATTTTAGGCAATATGCACTATTACTGGTCATGATTTAGGCATTTCGAAGATTATTATTTCCGTAAAAGCACATCTTGATAATTATTGCTAAGTGAATCTATTAATCAGTATTGCGTATGATATTTTGATTGATGGAATGTGTGTACTTTTATGATTTCCTGATAATACTTTAATTCTAGCTAATCTGAATGAAAATATCAATATAAAAATACAAATGACGAAAGCTTATTTGAAAATATGCTCCAATGCCTTTCGAGAAATATTTTCAAATATAACTAACACGCATATGTTAGTCATAATGAAGACTTGCCACGAAATTCCTACTGTATTATTTGCTCATGGGAGGCAATCAGTAACAGCATCCTTAAAATCCATTTATTTTTTCAAACAATCCCTACATTGCACATAACCAACTTCTTGAACCATGAACCATAATCTTCAAGTATTATATATAAGCATATTCTTACATCGTAAGCCCTCATTTGTCAGTAAAATAAATCTTGACTTTCTTACACCATATATCCTATTCCTGCACAACACCCGTCACTTTCCTGAACAGAATCTATATTCTTGCATACATTCTTATCTTCCCACACCATGAACCATATCTTCTAAGATAGTAATTAGCCCTTTCTGCACTATAACGCCTTATCTTCACATAAAATAAACCTACACTTGCACCATAAATCCTCTTCTTTTTGCTTAAAACCCTTCATACTCCTGTACCAATAAACCTCAATCTTTCCACAGTACTATGAGTCATAATCATTCTACATCTGAAACCCTAATGTTCAAATAAGGTAATTAGCATTATAAAACCTCATTTAAGTCTCTATAAACACTCATTTTCTCAAATCATAACTTATCATAACTCAATTTTCTCATCTTTATGAACAAATATTTCTTATAAAATATCACTCGTATTCCTCATCATAAGTCCTCGTTTTCAATATGATAATTAGTTCAAAATACCACTCGGACACAAATATATTTATAAATAAATGCTTAATGGTATCACGTTTAAAAACAAAGTTTCGTAAAGCTTTCTTAAAGTACATTACGTCAATAACATATTTTTAGAAAAAGGTAAGAATTCTTAACTTGCAACAACACAATTGGAATTCATAGGAAGCACATTAGATTCGCATTTTTTTTTTTTTTTTTTTTTTTGCAATATTACAACTTTAAAAATGATAATCTGAAACATGAAACGAATCCTTCAGTTCATCGAGGGATTGAAAATGGAAATCTTAATATGAAACGAGAGAAATGGAAGCAGTTATATCAGTGAAATAGCTTCCGTCGTACATACTCGTGTGGAATTCTTAGATTTTTCTTGGAAAGTATCTTGCATTTTCCATATCGGTTCCCAAAAGTCATTATTGACTGATGTGCGGAGCCATGTTCCAGTGTTGATGATTCTATGAAGAGTAAGAGTTCTTTGCTAGATTTTTTTGCTTCTGTTATCTTTCGGAAAATGTGCCTCTTGTAAGTAAAACGTGAAAAGAATTTCAAGATTTGGGTATCATGTATGCTTTCCAATTTCCAAGCATTTCCTTGAATATATTTCTTCTTAATATACAGACCATCATGAACTATTTGAGCGTATTCTTACTAGATATTGAAATCTGGGAGAGCTAGACAATTCGTCCGCCATATTGGGTATTATTTTACGTGGTGAACTTTTCAAAGGGATTTTAAAAATGATTTTTTTTCAGTAAAATGATTTCCAATTAAATTATTTTGAGAAATATGTGAATTTCATTGAATTACGAAATATCTCTTTTAGAATTAATTAATAATAAATTTGTTAAGATTAATAGTTAAATAATTAATATTTAAAATAAAAGTAGTAAAAAAAATCGATACAAATTAATTAATTGCTGAAATTAAATTTCTTTAAATGGCCTTTATTATATCAATTATCAGTTTTTTAAAAAAATGACAGTGATTTACACTCGATGAATTCTAGTATTATTTTGTTTGACCAAATAATGATAATAATAATAATTATAAAAACATTTATCTTTGTAAATTAGAATTAATTTTTAGAACATATCCAAAATTGTATAATTTGTAATGAAATATTTGGAATTATAGTATAGGTTATTAATAGCTTTTATAAATATTACTGGTTTTTGGTTATATAATAAATATTATTTTCTACTTTACTTGATTTTCTTTAGCATTTGCTAACGTAAATAATAGTTATGATTAGAATCCTAATTCGTTTTTTGCTTTATCTTGTTAACATTGTTTCAACTTTTATCAAATGTTTGTTTAAAGTCGATTAATTATTATAATTATATTTACTATCATCTTATATTTGTCTATAACCGAATTTTCTATAGTCTTTTACAGTTTAAAATTTTATTAAGAACAGTTTAACACTATTTACATTATTACTTACAGATAATTAAATACATTAACAAAGGGCACAATCTGAGTGGTAGGGTGTACTCAGTAAAATACCTAACTATTCATACTAGTTCATACATGATTTGTTATTTCTATTTTTGAAAATAAACTGTAATTTTTTTAAATATATGTTCACTTATCAAACTGTTAAACAATTTGGAACTATAATTATAGAATAGCACTTTTGTGCAATTAATGATATCATATTAAAAAAAATTTAGATTATTTCTTGATGATATACTCACCTATAGAATTAATAAATCATTTTCAAATACAAATAGAAGTAAACGTCTTTCGCTTTGATATTTTGGAAAGTAATTTGCATTAACTTTTGCAGAAAAACAACCAAAAACATTATTAAAAAATAATATAACTTAAAGAATTTAATTAAAATAATGTTGTTAAATCTTCATTCAATTTTATAAAACCTGTTTTGCTTTTTGTTAACGAACTTTTATGAATATTTCAATAATTTAGTACTGAATGTAAAAGCAGTTTCGAAATAAATAAGTTTTTAAAATTAAAATTTTTTTTCGGTTGAACATTACATGTACTAAAATTAGTATCAAACCAAAATTACGACAAATTTAAATTTTAAAAGGGGTCATATTTTTTATTTAAGTAATCAACGCAAAAACATGCAAACACAGTGACCTAAACTTGTGTGTGAAGAGTTGTACCTTTTTCTGCTGATGACTTGGTTTGAAATGGCGACATAATATACATTTTTATGTATGGTTTTTTTAATATGAGTTTTCTGGGATCAATTTGTTAACGAACATTTATGAATTTTTTAATATTTGTTGAATTTAAAAGCATTTTCTGAATTAACAAACATTAAACTGTTTTCTCGCTTTAATTTTATATATACTAAAAATTAAACCAAAACTATAACAAATTTAAATTTTAAAAGGGGGTCATATTTTTTTAATCAACGGAGAAACATGCAAACACAGTGACCTAAACTTGTGTGCGAAGAGTTGTACCTTTTCTGCTGATGACGTTATATCAAATGGCGACTTAATATCGATCTGAGTTTGACAGTAAAATCTCTGGGATCAGTTTCTTTTTTTTTTTCTTCTAATGCAGCTGGCAAATAGACCGTGATCTTTCGCCTTAAGGGCTGCACCGATGTTACTCACATTGCATTACCCGGGGGCGCGTGTAACTTGATGGTAAGTCACGGACGCGGAGTAACAATGCCCCCGAAGCGCTCTACGATCCTATTAGGGACCGGGACCTACAGCTTAAAGTGGATTCGAACCACTACAACACCCATGGGCAAAGCCGGGTTTGAACCCGATACCTGTGGTACCGAATGCCAGAGCGCTAGCCATTCGGCCATTAGGCCCCTAGGATCAGTTTCTTACGAGCATTTATAAATTTTTGAATATTTTATTATTGAATGTACACTCATTTTAGAAATTAATAATTAAAATGATTTTTTTTCGTTTAAACATTATATATACTAAAATTAGCATAAAAAACTATGACAAATTTAAATTTTAAAATGCGTCTTATGTTTTACTTAATCAAAGCAAAAGCATGCAAACACAGTGACCTAAACTTGTGTGCAAGTGTTTTACTTTTTATGCTGACGACGTGGTTTGAAATGGCGACGTTAATATCGATCTGAGTTTGACATTCAAACCCCTGGGACCATTTCGTTAGCGAGGCAGATCACTCTTTCGCTCTCTGCGAATTCTTTGTCCCATTTGTTCCGATTTAGTGTGTCGACAGATCGCATTTTTGCTTCGTGACAAATCTAGTGCGTGCAAAACTTTTCAGCTTACACAAATGGAGTGTCATTTTTCTGCTGAAGAAATCAATATCTCTTTTATGGCCTAACTAGAGGTGCGGAACCTATTTTTCAAGGAACGTCAAAATGTTTTGTCACTTTTCTAACTCTATTATTCCCTTTTTTTTCTTTCTTTCTTCAACCATTTTCCCTTTAATATCTATTTCCGTCTCACAATGTGCTGAGTCAGTCACTGAATGAAAATGCTTTTGTCAGCTGAAAAAGGGCTAATTAATATTCATCTAATTCCTAGCATATACAAAGGAATCTCTTCAATAAATAATTTAGTGTTGAAGGAGAAGGTGTTATAAATTATGCATAATTATAGTACTATCACGAGATTCACATGAATCTCATATGAATGAGAGCAGATGATGTCATTCGAACTACAAATGTTCATTTTTTATTGCACTCTGCAAAAGTTTATTTTCCCTACAAATATTTATTATTTATTTTCCTTTACACATGTTTATTCTCTTCTTTACATGTTTGTTTCTTTCTTATGTTTATTCTTTACAAATGTTTATTATGTATTGGAATCTCTTTAATAAATAATGTACTGTTGAAGAGAAAGTGCTATAAATTATGCATAATCATAATATCATCACGACAATTTAATGAATTTCATATGAGCGAGAGCAGATGTTTGTTATTCGAATTACAAATTTTTATTTTTATTGATCACTACACATGTTTATTTGGTCGGCAGATGTTGTTATTCGAACTACAAAAGGCTTATTTTTTATTGATTTCTACAAATGTTTATTTTTATTGATTTCTACAAATGTTTATTTTTTATTGATTTCTACAAATGTTTATTATATATTCTAATCTCTTTAATAAATAACATATTCTTGAAGGAAAGTGTAATAAATTATGCACATCAAATGCATTATTAAAAAACTATGCATCATAGAATCTATCATAGAAACTATTATCATAGCATCACAAGAATCTCACGTATCTCGAAAGAGAGCAGATGTTGTTATTCGAACTACACATGTTTATTTTTTTGTTGATCTCTAGAAATATTTATTTTTGTTGCTCTCTAGAAATGTTTATTCTCTTTGCAAATGTTTATTATTTATTTGAATCTTTACAAAAAATAATTTAGTGTTAAAGATAAAGTGTTACAAATTATGCGTAATCATAATATCATCGTGATAAATTCATGAATCTCATATGAATGAGAACAGATGTTGCTATTCGAACTACAAATGCTTATTTTTGTTATTGCTGATTACAAATGTTTATTATTTATTGGAATCTCTTCAATAAATAATTTAGTGTTGAAGATAAAGTGTTATAAATTAGCATAATCATAGTATCATCATGATAAATTCATGAATCTCATATGAACGAGAACAGATGTTGCTATTCGAACTACAAATGATTATTTTTGTTATTGCTGCCTGCAAATGTTTATTATTTATTGGAATCTCTTCAATAAATAATTTAGTGTTGAAGATAAAGTGTTACAAATTATGCATAATCATAATATCCTCATGATAAATTCATGAATCTCATATGAACGAGAACAGATGTTGCTATTCGAACTACAAATGATTATTTTTGTTATTGCTGCCTACAAATGTTTATTATTTATTGAATCTCTTCAATAAATAATTTAATGTTGAAGATAAAGCGTTACAAATTAGCATAATCATAGTATCATCACGAGAATTTCATAAATCTCATATGAACGAGAGCAGATATTGTTATTTGAACTACAGATGTTTATTTTTTTTTGCACCAATATGAGACACACATATGTCTTGAGAACGGGCGAGGTGGGATATAATTTATTTAGCATTTCAAACAGGGTTGAAGTTTTTACTATATATCAAGAGAAATAAATGACAGCTTTTATTTTGTAAAATGATATGAAAAACATCTACAACTCTTGATTATTTTTGCAAAATTCCTATAAAAACAAAATAGATTACTTTTGTGTCAATTCTTGTTTTCATAAATATTTCACCCAAATAATTTACTAAATTATAGATGCATGTTTGAATCAACACATATTTGTAAAGAAAAAATTTTATTCATGAATTTGAAAAAAACATTTTTGATGAATAAAAAAGCCACTTGATTAATTATTTCAAATTTGATCACTGAAAAGTCAACCCAAACAAGAAGATTCATATTAAACTACAGTAATATTATGCTTAAATATTGACTGGTCTTTTATTATAATATATGTTTGTAATATAATACATATAATATATATGTTTGTATATATATATATACATATATATATATATATATATATATATATATATATATAATAAATATACCACTTTATATATATGTATACTGTATAAAAATACCCTTGTCTCAAATAGTGGATGACTTGGTGGGTGATCTTTTATATGTCCTATAAATAGCAAGAGAAATAAGTTTTAAGCGTCTCTTTATATATATTTTAATTAATTAATTAAAACTGACTATGTTTTCATTATAACCAATGAATCAATAAAAATACACATATTTTTTACTGACTTTTAATGTTAATATATTTTATCACATTCAGCTATATACGTGTTATGTAGGAAGCAATCTTTTTCATGGTGTTGAACCCTTATAAGAAAGTTATTGCTATTCATTGATTCTGCTTATTGATTGATTCTGATATCTTTATTTAATCAATTTAGCTATTCAAATTGAAATTAATTGGTGATATTTGCTTTATAAATTATTATTTAATAGTTTTACTATATTTATATTTAAAATAAATGTTTACAAAAAATTTCTTTGCACTTTGAAACATGTTTAGAAAATTCCAATCAATATTTTGCATTACTTAAAAATAATTGTTACGGATAATAAAATGTGTATTATACCATGAATGCATCAGTAAATATGAAGCATAACAATTGAAGCATTTTTCTTTTCAGCTAGTGAAGCATAAAAATTGAATGTAGAATGAGCTCTACCTCTTCATAATAACTCAGAAGAAAGTCACGAGAGCCTATTTATTCAAATGCAACTATTTTCAGAAATCTCACATGTACTTGAGCACTACAAGAACCGATGCACTTTAGTTGCACTCCTTTTACCCCGCATGCACTTATCACCACTTAAATCTTTCCCAACTACATGGTCATTAGTATTCTGAGCAAATACATTTACATTTAGAGGTATGGCTTAAAATAGGGGGTATTTTGAAGAGGCATTTTGGCATACTAGCTTTGGTAAATGATTTCAGTATGTGCTCTGCCTTCTGTTTTCTTACGTACTGGTATAATGGCTCTGCTCTGCCTCGTTTATCAAGGCAGTCATTAATAAGAAAAACTAGCGTATTTCCACTTCTTATGGTTGTTGCCTATGTTTTTTTGTTGTCTATGTTTTTATTTTATTGTTGTCTATGCATTTTTTGTGGTCTATGCTAGTCTAGAGTAGTTGTTTTCAATGTTGGGGTTCTGTCTTAAGTCGTACTCTGTCTCAAGGTTCTGTTCCCAAGGTGTCTGAAAAATATTTAGGGGATGATGAATACTTTTTATCTGTTACACTTTTATTCTGTACCTAGTTTTAAATACTTAGGATCAGAAATTAATTGTTGAAATAATATCTCACCTAAAACAAAAAAAAACAGAATTGTGTCTGCCAATAAGGACTTTTATGAGTTAAAAACGTTTTAATCACAGCTAATATGCAAAAAAATTAAATTCTTGTTATATAAACCTTTAAGATATATTTTTGGTCTACACGACTCTGAAACGTTGACTTTGGCAAAATCTGATGAGGCCCATTTGGGTATATTTGAGCTGAAGATTTTAAGGGCTATTCTTAGAGGTGTTAGGGAAAGTGATTGTTGGAAGACGGTTCAACGAAGCTATTTATAAATGCTATAAAGACCCCAGATATTATAAAATTTATTAAAATCAATTGAATAAACTTTGGCTGCTCATGTATTTATAAATGATTTAAACCCTGTAAAAATGCTCATTTTGATATAGACATAGCGATAAAAGGAAGAGGACGACCCAAGTTGTAAAGGATACACGAAGTTGAAAAATATTTTGATGTACTAAAGGTTAAAAATTTTAGGACTCTTTGTTATCCAGAAAGAATATACATGTAAATCTCTTCAAGAAAGCCTTTGCAAACCCTGGACTGTCGTGCTATTAATGTTTATGATGACGTGAATCATATTTGGAATATTGCTCTTCTTTAATTTGTTTTTCCTGTTCAATATGAACCTTTTTTACTTTTTATTATTAATTTTATGAATTTTTTCCTTTTTTTAAATTGAACAAATCTTAGTTCTTGAGATTATCTTTACACATATATTTTTTCGAAGTTGGGATTATTATATTTATTTAATAAAATAAATATTTGGTAGAATGTTGTTTCATATTTTTTTTTAATTATCGATTATGAAGGTCTTTAGAAATTAGCCCAAACAAAATGGTGTAAGAACCACTGTTCTTTAATTCAGAGATTACATATAATTTTTGAATTAAAAATTCCCATTATTCAGTTGAAAGTAAGAAGTCAGCAAAACTATGCATTAACTAATGGTTTATTAAATAAATAGTTCAACTCTTTTAAACAAAAATTTTTTTTTTTCTTGAAAGTGTTATCAAATTGATCAAAATCTATAAATTTATCTTTTTTAATGCAGTAATATAAATATTATTATGAACTCAAAAGAGCAAAATAAAATGTTTCAGTTTGATTCACGTTATGGATTTATTTTGTTTGTTAATTATAGTATGCATTTTATAGGAACAGTTCGTTATATTTAATTTATCATATACATCATTATTAATTATATGATTATATCACGTTTTTTTGTAAGTAACTAAATTTTCTATTATTTAGTATAAATTATATTCATTTAACTATTACTATAGGACTTTTAAGAAACCGAAAATCCATTTTTCTGTTGGAATTTGTTATAGGATCAGTTTGTTATATTTTTGCAGGTTTTTGATGTTTAAATCAATATCAATATATAATTATTAGATATAATCAAATATTTCTATGATAAACAATTTTTACCAGATATTTACATTTCATGAATACAATATTTTTACATAATAGGAAATTGAAATGTTCTTTGATTTTTGTTTCTATAGTTTTAGAAGTTTTATTAAAATGAAGTATGCAGTATAACTATATATAAACATAAGTTTGCTTTATTTAACAATAAATAAAAACAAAAAATTCTGATATGTTTCTATTTTATTATTATATTTCGGCATTTTCAATTTTCTAAAAAAACTTTTTAATGTTGGATATAATATATTGGAATAAGTTTTTTCCTTAAAGTCATTGCTAGTTTTCTACTATTTTCTTTATTTAAAATTGAAATATTCAAAAGGAATTATTCTTGTTGAAAAATATTTATTAAATTTTTGATTACTGTTTTATTATTTTTAAAGTCTGGATTGGAAACATGATCACAAATTCTGCAATAATGACGAATGCATTATATTAATATGCATTGTTTGTTATATAGCTGGGTATTAAAATAGATTATATAATTTTGTATACATAGGTTACTATAAAAATATTATATAAATAAAAATGGAAGTTATGAATTCCATGGTTTTGTATAATTTATTGCACGATGATATTTAATCCTTATTTATTATTATTATTATTATTATTATTATTTTCATATTGAATATATTTTGATATAAGGTTTTCTAAGATAAGTAATCCCAGTATCCAATTATTCATTAATATGTACTTGTTTATGCATATATTAGACAATCTGGAGAATGTTTTTATAAAAATTAGTAACTAGTTTGCAATGCATATATTGCAATTCTAGATTCTAATATAAAATAAACAAAATCTCCCAATTGAATTTCAAAATTTGTTTTTAGGACATTCAATTTAATCGATGCTATATATTTTAATCATAGGATAAATATAAAATATATATATATATATATATGTTATCATCATCATCACTACCGCAACAGCTTATGGGTGGGCCAAGGCCGTCTGCCTACTGGCAGACTTCGAGACAAGAATTTTTTTTTTACGGTAGAGTTGTCAGCCCTATGTCCAACTCGCTACAGTCTTATTAGTCCAAGACCTACGGTTTAAAATGGATTCCAAACTGCTACAAACATGCATGGAACCACTGGGACTCGAACCCGAAACCTGGGGCACCAGGAGAAAAAAAATCTACACCATATAATATATTTTAATTAAGAAAGAAATTCAACTTGTTTAATACAAATAACCATTTTATATTTCATTTTTTTTTGCATCTGTAATAATTATTTATTGTTTAAAAATTTAATAAAAAATATTTGAAAAATGTATTTAGAACTGTAGTTTTACTTTTCAATTTGAAAAATATTTTTTTTAATGTTTATTCATTTTAGAATATCATACATTTTACAAGATACTGATAACTTTATTGAAATGTTTTAACATGCTTTGTAGTGTTGTCATATATAATATTTATTATCATTTATGCAATTTTTTCTTTTTACGAATGTTGAAATTTGCAAATAGATAATTTTGTTATCATAGCTAATCAAGTATTTTGTTACACACGCTCGATATGCATTAAATTTACATAAAATATATTTTTTTAAATATTCTGAACACCAGCAACATAAAAGAAAACTTTTAATGATGTTGAAGGACTATGTTAATACGTTGTTCATTTTTCATTTAAAGAACCTTTGTTTAATCTGCTTAAAAGAAGTTTATATTCTTTTAAAGAAAAGATTCAAAAACTCTTAACGTTTAAAGAACCTAAAACAAATTTAGAAAAGTTATCTGTCTTTCTTAAATAGTGAATAATTGATGCGTCTTATTCAATGCAGTATTAATTAGAATTTTCTACATCATTTAACATTGGATGTGATTAGCAAATATTTGTAATAAATTTAAAAGTATTTTCCGATTTATTTTACATATATAATTTAAATATTTACTTTCAGTTCAATATGAACTATAAATAAATAGAAGGATATTTCTTTTTTGCTAAATTTCATTGATATTTTTTAGAATTTCCATGTGTTTATTTGACAATCTCAATTTTTTTTTTTCTACAAAAATATTTTGGTATTTTTAAAAAATAAAAGCCGAATTAGTTTTCATATTTGTTTGTTGGTGAACTACATAAAGAAACCCATTTAAACAATTTTAACGACTTTTAAAAAAAAATCTTAATTAAAAGTTAATGGAGTGCTTCAGTAAATTTTTATTTTATAAATCTTCAAAAGTCAATATTTGTCGTTTAAAAAAAATTTAATTTTGTAACTATGCTCTTTTCTACACACTAACAAGGGTGCCCCATATGGTGTTCAGGAGAAATTGTCAGTTAGCCTACAGACTCTCACATGCATAGAAAGTAAATTTGGTGCATCCTGCGCGTCGCCGAGTTTCGGTTTTTCGGCTTATAAGTAAAATCCTTCCACGGATCTACATCCATATACACATATAATATTTAATACATTGAAAGAGAGGTAATTAGTCTTTAAATGTGTTAAATATTGTATGTCTGTGGTGTTTGTGCGTGTGTAAATAAAGCTGTGCATTTCCCAACCTCTGTCTCAAGTATCTCCACCAACCTCACCAGTTACAGTTACAATTTGCTCACTACAATTTTACTTTTTAATAAAAGTGTAAAACATTTTTTAAAATTATTGTATTAAAAATAATTGTTATATTTAAACAATTATTTTTCACAGTTATTTTTAACATAACTATAATTAATGATGAAACTTGAAAAGAAAAAGGAATTATTGTGAATTTTATGACCATAATTTTCTATGTATACTATTAAATAAAATAATCCAAATTATCTAATAATGTGTATTTTTATGAACTGTTATTGTCTAATGCAAATTGATTTTCTTTATTCTACGAAATAATTGGTTTTATGTATAATACATTCAATAATACAAAGCAAGAAAAACCAATAGTAATTTATTTTTATAATACAAACACGTTAATTATTCTCATTCATTAATGCATATGCAAGGGCTGTAATTCTGCCAATTTGCTTTTCAATAATTGCAATAATTATAAAAGCTAATCGTATTTTTAATAAATGTGCGATGTAAGAAAAACTATTTCAAGAAATTTATTGCATTTTATGCATAACAAAGTATCTATGAAAGTTTTAAGAATCATTTATTGCTATAATTCAAATTTATTAATTACTTGTATTTCTTAATGCATACGTAATGCATGTGATTACACTAAATTTCTTTTTTGAAAAAAAGGAATTAAAAATCTGATATTTTAATAAATTTAAATTAAAAGAAAAAAAAATTGAATAACAATAAAACATAAAAAAGCAATAAATATTTCTATTTTACATATGAAGTATCGTCGTGAAATTGATGCATTAGGAATAATTGTGTTTTCATTTATTAATTATATATTTTTACTTATATATATTTAAATTGTTGTTAATGTTTTAGATTTAAATCAATTTAAATATTTTTTTTTTTCTGATTTTGTGTCTAAATATCAAATATCTCGATATTTTTATTTACTGATATAAATAGGTAAATAATGTCATTTTTTAAAATCATCTAAATTTTTATGAAACTCAATTCTTACATAATTTAAAAGTGAACAACAAAACGTTAAAATTTTAATGAAAGCTATTTTTATTATGAAAATCTAATTAGAGAGGTATATAATATCCATTTAAAATATATATTGATTTTTCAATCAATGCAACTGGAATTTTTTAAATACCTATATTAGAAAACTAAATATTAATTAATTAATTACATTAATTATAAATCAGTAAAAAATAATAAATATAATTTTAAAAATGTATATTAAACTATTTATAAAAATAACAATTTTAAATTAAATTAAGCCACAATTATTTTAAAAACAAAATGTAGTAAAACCTAAATTTACTTTATTATTATAATATAAATTTAATTTTTATTTAATTATTATTTATTAATTACTGTTAATTTTATTGATTGATTATTATTAAAGTGTATCTATTAATATTAATTTTTATTTATTACTTATTATTAAAGTGTATTTATTAATATTTATTAATTATTATTATAATTATTATTTATTTTTTATTTATTTTATTTTTATTTTTTATTCATTATCTATTATTTGACGATTGAAAGGCGAAACAAATACAAAAATTATTATACTATTTTGATAAATGACGTATCTAAATTTATAATTTTTTATTTAAAATTTATTTTACTAAATGTGCATATGATAAACAATCTGATCACAGCAACTGAGATGATTATTCTTTGTTGAATGACTTAAAAGTAATTACAGTTTTTTTTTTTTCAAATTTATGAACATTATTTTATGTACTGAATTTTATTTAATTTTTATACATACATTGCACTTCAAAATAATTAAATTTTAAATGCAGTAGATAAAACAATAAATGCTTCTTATAAACTATTTTGACATTTTTCAGATGAATTTTAATGTCCTTTTATGTATATTTTATGAATTTATGTAATGGTAGTAATTTTTTATGAGGACAATCTTCTTTTGATGAGAACAATTCGGATTTGTTTCATATTTTTGTGCATTTAATGAACAATAAAAAAAACAAATATATTTTATAGGCAGTTTTTTGCTGATAAATTTCCTATATTCCACAATTGCATTACAATAACAACTAATTATTCTCAAACTACTGTAATTTTAACTGTCTCTACTAAAGGCCCTTGATCCGTAGAACTTTCTGATTGAGGGTCAGAATGGTCTTGATCTCCTTCTGAACTAGTCCGTCGAAGGCTGTCCTGTCTACGAAGCAAGCTGCAAAGAAGAAACAAAAGTCATTAACTTCATTGCAAATTATACAAAAAGATTTACGTGACAAAATACGAAAGTCTAAATTTCTGTGTACAGTGAACATATTTATCATATGTAGAGGAATCATTCATCTTTCATAAACTGCCGTTCTCATAAGTGATGTATTATTGTCGATGAATAGCGAAAAAATATACATAAATTGGATAATCTCTATCCAAATCAGTAAGAGACATACACTGGATAATCTCTATCAAAATCAATAAGAGACATACATTGGATAACTCTGTCTAAATCAGTGAGGAATATACACTGGATAATCTCTATCTAAATCGGTAAAAGACATTCATTGAATAATCTCTATCTAAATCAATAACAGACATACATTGAATAATCTCTATCTGAATCTCTATCAATAAGATATATACAGAGAAAAATCTCTATCAATAAGATACATAAAGAAGAAAATCTTATTTGTCACGGATAAAGAGTAAAAAGAGTTAATATTTTGAAATATTATAATGCAATGATCTTGTAATGGATGGATTTCCAATAAAGCCATATGTTACAACCATATGATAACAAATGATTGTATTTTTTGTAGAAGTTTTTTCCCATCTCGATATTTTTTGAATTTAATTTGCTTTCTAAATTGAGTTTTTTAATGTTCTAATTTTAATGAATTTTAATAATAACAATTAATTTTTTTTTTTTTTAAATAATTTTTTTCAGGTGATTGTTTCATTGATAGAATCATTTCTTTTATAAAAAATTATCGTTTAAAATTCTCTTTTTAAGTAATTCTCTTATAAAAAAATTAGAATAATTACTTTTTTTACAATATGCCAAACGATAATTTACACTTATTTCCTATATTTTATCCGAAATACCAAACTAAAAATGTTTTATTTACTGTAACCTGGCAATATCGTTTGAAATCAGATAGTTTTATAAATATGTTACAATTGAATATTTAATAAAATTCGTAACTAAAACTTTTAACTGTTATTAAATTTTTAAGCATGCATGGATAGTTAAGCACAGTAATAAAAGTAAATAACAACATTGATAAATTTATTATTTAAATCATCAAATGGCAACTATCGTATCTTTTCCATTAAAGGTATCGATCTATGAGGAACTCGAGTAATTATGGCAGCAGCTGTGAGACTTTCAGAATATTTATTCATGAGCTCGGAGATAATTTTTCCCCAAGAGTGTTGCAATGTTTTGTTATTAATTAGCTCTCGAAAAGAACAAAAATTGCATCACGTTGTCATAATGAACACTGGACAGGGTGCAGCCATCATGTTTAACAGCATTTAAGGGTTCTTCACATTATGTTTATGCTATGTCTTACAAAAAGAAAACTCATTTTCAATTCCATTACAGTGCTAAGTAAATATTTATTTTAGAAACTTTTTTATAAATATAACGTTTGCAAATTGTATCATGGTATGCAAATCTTTGAGAACAATTTGTTTTATAAAATACAGACATGATTTAAACAGGACTTCTTTGTTGAAATATGAATTCAAATATAATTGTATACGTTAAAATTTAACAGTTTAATATACCGAATAATTGTTTTGTAAAGAGCATTTGATTACATTAACAATATTTTTTTATGAAACCGATGATTTTAATTTTTAATTTTAAATTAAATTTCATTTATAAAATGTTCGTTATTTTGTATAAGGAAAAGAAATATAAACAAAATTCTAATATACTGGTTTGAGAATAATTTATTTTATAAAATAGTAATTTGATTTAATCAGTACTTCCACTTCGTTTAAATATGAATTTAAATTTAGTTGAATAAGTTAAAGCTTCAACAACTTCACATATACCAAAAATATTTTTTAAATAGCACTTGAATGTAGTAACAAAATCTGTTTATGAAACCAATTTGCAATTTAATTTTAATTTACAAAATGTTCGTTAATAGGTATAAGAAAAAAAAAATATAAATTCAAATATACTGGTTAAATTTTGAGAACAATTTGTTTTTAAAAATACATATATGATTTCTGTGTTAGAATGGGAATTTCTTTTGATGAGTTCTGTGTTAGAACGTGAAATTAAATTTAATTGAATACGTTAACGTTTTAACAGCTTCATATATCAAAAATATATTTTTTTTAAATGCAGTTGTATTCAGTAATCAGTTTTTTATAAAACATTGTTTTCTGTTTCAATTTTAAAATAAATGCCATTTATAAAATGTTCGTTATTAGGTATAGGAAAATAAAACAAAACAAAATACTAATATATTCGGTAAATTTTTATTCAAAAACCAGTCAAAAGTTAAAAATGTGCATTACTGAAACTCCAAATTTTAAAAAAAAAAAACATCAATTTTAAAATATTATATAAAAATCATATTTTTAATATGTAAATAAAAATCATATTTATAGGAAAAAATTACATTATTACTAATTCTAGATTTAACTTATATAATATTTGAATTTAACCTTTTGATTTTTTAAAACTGAGGGTATTTAATTTATTGTTTATATTTAAATTAATAATAGTATTTGTTTGCTATTCATCACAATTATATTCATTCCTATTATAATTAAAAACTAATGAAAAAGTATTAATATTCAGTTTAGATTGAAAATTGACTATTAGTTTATTAACAATTAAACTAGAATAATGATTGGTATAATTAATATCATTCTGGAACATTAGACTTGTTGCTACTATATAAAAGGTATTACTTCTGTATAAGTTATTCTGTTACTCCAAAATGGTTATTTCAATGTTATATTTTACAGTTTTTAAATTTTGAAACTTTTTAAATTTTATTCATAAAATGTGATGCAATCTAATCTTCATATTTGTATTACTTCCATTTAAAATCAAACTTCTCAAAAACAAAATCACATCATTATTTTATTTCAGAAATAACTAAAAACTATAAAACCAAATGTTAGGTTAAGTAGCGATATTTTTTTTTAATTTTTTAATTTATTTTTTAAATCACGTAGCCTGTCTTAAATTTTAAAATATTGTAGTGAAAATGGAACATGATGTAACAAAAAAAAAAAACAAAAAAAAAAAAATAAAAAATAACGATTTCCTATTTTCCTAAAATAATGATACTTCCTTATTTTTTCTAAATATCGATAATTTTTCTATTTTCTCTAAATAATGATAATTTCCTTATTTCCCCTAAAATAATGATAATTTTTTCTATTTTCCCCTAATATAATGATAATTTCCTTTTTCCCCTCATAATGATAATTTTTTATTTCCCCTAAAATAATAATGCCTATTTCTATTAAAATAACGGCAATTTCCCTGCTTTTCCTTTAATGATAATTTCATTATTTCCCTATTTTTCCTAAAATTAGAAAATTTCCAAATTTTCCAAAAATTGTGACAATTTTCCTATTTCCAATAAAATAATTATCCCTAATTCTCAAAATGATAATTTCCCTATTTTCCTATAATAATAATTTCCTATTCCCCTAAAATAATGATAATTTCCTTATTTTTTCCCTAAAATAATGATAATTTCCTTATTTTCCCTAAAATAATGATAATTTCTATTTAATTAATATATTGAAAATATAGAAAGAAAGTTATAAAAAGGAGTAGTTCTTTAAAAATATTTTTAATGTAAAAAATTATTTGAAATTATGTAATAAAAAATAGTATTATTAAACATTAACACGATTTAACAACAGGTGTTTTTAATTTTTATTCGTGTTTAATCAAACAAATCGAAAATTTAGTAAAAAATCAAAATTATTCTTAATTTATTATTTAATTCCCTATTTTCCCTAACATAATAATTTTTTCCATTTTATCTAAAATAACGATAATTTCCCTATTTTTCCTAATAATAATTTTCCTATTTTCCTTGAAATATCCCCCAAAATAATGATAATTTTCTTATTATCCTTAAAATAATGACAATTTCCCTATTATCCCTAAAATAGTGACAATTTACCTATTTTCCATAAAATAATTATAATTTCCTATTTTATATATTGACAATATAAAATGAAAGTTATAAAAAAGGTGCAGTATTTATTTATTTATTTATTTTTATTTTTTTTGTAATTTTAAACTATTTTAACGTAAAATTATTAGAAATTAAAATTAAGAAAATAGTATTATTAAATATTAAAATGATTTAATAACAGGTGTTTTTAACTTTTACTCATGTCAAATCAAAACTAACGCAATTATCAGTCAAAATCCAAATTGACCCCAGATTGTACACCGTTTCGCAACACTCACTGTATCAAAGTCTCATACCATTTGTTGACACTGGTGTGTGAAAATATTTATTCACACCATACTGTCGCTTTAAAATTCAGCTCCGGGCTCTTTGTTGAAAAAGTGACTCTGTGTTGTCACAACGCATTATTGATGTAAGATCTCCCCCTTCCTCTCATAAAGCATACTTCTGCAAATATTTTTGCGGCTCAGAGATCGAACCCCTGAATGCAAATGCATTCCATGACGTTTGTATTTCCGCTGGAATAAAAATAAAGATACTTCAAGATACATATTTAGTGAAGAATACGTTTTCACCGGAGATACGGCGGAAAAAAAATCAGGAAATGCGAAAAAAAAAAAGATATTTGAAATATTTTTACGATATTTTTTCTCTTTATAATTTCATAGACTGATCTTCAAGTGGTTTTTTTTTTTTTTTTTTTTGTACCAAAAGTATATTGAGAGAACGTACTTTGGGATGCTCGTATGTAGATAAATATCTTTTGAGATTGAGGAAACATGCATATTTTCCATGTTTCCATTTCTTGCTTTAATGATATTGATTTTTGTGAGATATATACTTGTATAAAATAAAATCCCTTTTGGTATAAAATGTATGAGAAGTTTTTGTGGATATAAAATGATGCTGGATTATGGTTGTATCGGAATATTTGGAAAGATATTTTATTCAAAACACTTTATCGGTTTATAGATATTTACAAATATTTTATGAAATTCAAGATAAATTTTGTATTTTTTTCTGTTTTGATTTTTCTGTTAGTTTTTTTTTGTTTTGTATAGCAAACAATAATATATAATAATTGATTTATATATAAAATTATGTCATATATATATATTTATTCATAAAATTATACATAAACTATACATATACTTAAATATAGGAGATGTAAATTAATAAGTTATTTCCATCAATTATCGATCTTTAAAGAAATATTTCCTTAATTAATTTATATTTTAAGTCCTGTTAAAATATTTAATTATTATTTTTATTAATACAAATATTTAACTTTCTTTTTTTTATTTAATTTAATTAAATTTTTTAATAAGAGTTGACATTATGCAACATTTAATTGTTATATATATTTTTTTACCGTATATATCTAATACTATTTGTCTTATTGGTTTTCTATCTTTTAATGAGAATATATTTAGTTTTTGTAATTTTTGCAAATGTCCAGAAGTGAATAATTTAATTGTTGCTGATAGGTATTAAATGTTGCAAATACACAATTATTTTTAATCATTGCAAATATTCATTTTTTTTTTTTAATCGTTGCAAATATTCTTCAGTGCAGAACACTGAATTGTATAAAAACAGAACCTTATATAATAAAGGATTTTAAATTTGATTTATATTTTTTAATTATTAAGGATTTTCAAGTATAAAGATATAATTATGTTTATCCTTACACAGAAATTATAAGAGGTTTTATGACATAATAATTTTCTAATATTAAACTATTTCAATATCGTATTACTTTGAAATTGTAAACAAGAAAATAGTATTATTAAATATTAATATGAATTAATAACAGAGTTTTTAATTTTAATTCATATTAAATCAAATCTAACGAAATTTCAATCTTAAGCCAAATTGACCCCAGACTCCACACCGTTTTACAACTCTGAGTGTATCAAAGTCTCACACCATTTGTTGACACTGGTGTGTGAAAATATTTATTCACACCATGCTATCGCATTAAAATTCAGCTTGGGGCTCTTTGTTGAAAAGTGACTCTGCGATGTCACAACGCATTATTGATGTAAGATGTCCCCCCCTTTCCTCTCATAAAGCATACTTCTGCAAATATTTTTGCGGCTCAGAAATCGAACCCTGAATGCAAATGCATTCCGTGACGTTTGTATTTCCGCTGTATAAAAAAATAAAGATACTTCAAGATACATATTTAGTGAAGCATACGTTTTCACCGGAGATACGGCGGAAAAAAAATCAGGAAATGCGGAAATAAAATATATTTGAAATATTTTTACGATTTTTTTTTTTATAATTTCATAGACTGATCTTCAAGTGCTGTTTTTTTTACTACCAAGAGCAAGCATATTGAGAGAACGTACTTTGAGATGCTCGTATGTAGATAAATATCTTTGAGATTGAGGAAATATGCATATTTTCCATGTTTCCATTTCTTGCTTTAATGATATAGATTTTGAGAGATATATTTGTATAAAAAAACCCTTTTTGTATAAATGTATGAGAAGTTTTATGGATGTAATATGCTGCTGCATTATGGTTGTATTGGAATATTTTGTAAGATATTTTATTCAAAACACTTTATCAATTTATAGATATTTACAAATATTTTATGAATTTCATGAAAAATTTGTTTATTTAGTTAATTTTTAATTCGATTTATGTTTAGTTATTATTTTTATTAATAAAAACATTTAACTTCTTGTTTACTATTTAATTTAATAATCTGCTTGTAATAAGAGTTGACAATTTACCCTATTTGACCTAATTACTCTAAGATGATGATAATTTTCCTGTTATCCCTAAAATAATGATAATTTCCTTATTTCTCCTAAGATAATTATAATTTTCCTATTTCCCCTAAAATGATGATAATTTCCCTTTTATCCATAAATTAATTATAACTTCCCTATTTCCCCTAAAATATTAATAGTTTTCTTTTTTCCCTAAAATAATGATAATATTCCCTATTTATTTAATATATTGAAAATATAGAATGAAAGTTATAAAAACGGTGTAATTTTTTTTTTCGTAGAATTATTAGAAATTAATTGAATGTAGAGTTATTAGAAATTAGTTTAATGTAGAATTATTAGAAATTATATTAATGTAGAATTAGTAGAAATTAAAATCAAGAAAATATTATTATAATATATAAAAAAATGATTTAATAACAGATATTTTTAATTTTTATTCGTCTCAAATCCAGAACTAACATAATTTCAGTCATAATCCAAATTAACGCCATACTGTACACCGTTTAGCAACACTCACTGTATCAAAGTCTCACACCATTTGTTGACACTGGTGTGTGAAAAATATTTATTCACACCATGCTATCGCATTAAAATTCAGCTCCGGGCCTCTTTGTTGAAAAGTGACTCTGTGTTGTTACAACGCATTATTGATGTAAGATCTCCCCCTTCCTCTCATAAAGCATACTTCTGCAAATATATTTGCGGCTCAGAGATCGAACCCTGAATGCAAATGCATTCCGTGACGTTTGTATTTCCGCTTGAAAAATAAAGATACTTCAAGATACATATTTAGTGAAGCATACGTTTTCACCGGAGATATGGCGGGGAAAAATCAGGAAATGCGGAAAAATATAATATTTGAAATATTTTTATCATTTTTTTCTTTATAATTTCATAGACTGATCCTCAAGTGCTGTTTTTTTCTACCAAGAGCAAGCATATTGAAGAAACGTACTTTGGGATGCTCGTATGTAGATAAATATCTTTGAGATTGAGGAAATATGCATATTTTCCATGTTTCCATTTCTTGCTTTAATGATATAGATTTTGTGAGAGATATATTTGTATAAAAAAAAATCCCTTTTGGTATAAAATGTATGAGAATTTTTGTGGATATAAAATGCTGCAGGATTATGGTTGTATTGGAATATTTTGAAAGATATTTTATTCAAAACACTTTATCAGTATATAGATATTTACAAATATTTTAAGAAATTCAAGATAATTTAAAAAAAAAAAATGTTTTTTGTTTAAAACAAATGTTTATTTTCTGTTTTTTGTTAAATACTTTTTATTCAATTTATAGTTAGTTATTATTTTTAATAATAGTGAATAAGCATTTAACTTGTTTGTTATTTGAATTTATTAACATTTATATAAGAGTTGACTATATGCTATATATTTTACCGTACATATCTTATAATGCATGTCTTATTGGTTTATTATTTTTTAAGGGATAAAAATATATTTATTTTTTGTAATTATTGCAAATATTTAATTTTTAATAAAAATGGGGGATAAAAATGTTAAAAAATGTTTAAAGTTAGGGGATAACAAATGCAATAGTAAAGATATAAACGCAGATTTATAAACAAAATGAATTGTGATTAGTACTTGTAAATAGTATATGTTAATTACTAAGTTATTACTATCAAATATCGATCTTTAAAGAAATGTTGCGTTAATTAATTAATTTTTTTAAGTCATGTTAAATTATATAGTAAATATCTTATTAATAAAAAAAACATTTATCTTTCTGTTTACTATTTAATTTTATAACCGTCTTTTAATAAAAGCTGCAATATGTTGCAATTAAATTTTATATGTTTTATCGCAATGTTTTATAATGCATCCTTATTGAATTATTATTTTTAAAGAGATAATAAATATATATTTTTTTGTAGTTGGTGCAAATATTCAGCATTGATTGTAAAGTAATAAAGGCAGTCATGTCTAATATTGCATTTTAAATTTGATTTATTTCTCCTAATGATTAAAGATTTTCAAATATATTTATATAATTAGTTTCATCCCTACACAGAAATTATTACAGAAATTTTATGACATAAAAATGGGTAATAAAAGTACAAAAATTAAAACTATTCTAAAATTGTATATATAGTGAAATATAAATGACCCATAATAGCCCATATTTCTAAAATTATATATAATTTATTAGAAATATGGGTCCCTTAATATTTTTTATTTTAGGTTTTATTAATAATTTGCAAGAATTAATAAAATGTGAATTATTTTATGGATATATTTACTAATTTCCAAATTATACCTTTGAGGAATTACCGCAATTTTTTAACTAACACATGTATAGATTTTTAATGCACAAAAAGTTAAAACTAAGATAGCCAAACGCACTGTCCACACTATAATACCATACAAAAATTGAACTATACATGGCCTTATATTTTCGATTGATCTTTATTAATGCCATACTAAATATTTACTTTGTTGTTTGTAATACTGAAACCAATAATTGCATTTGAAAGGCTTGCAGTTTTCGCACTATATATTTTTACATGCATTGAAATTATAATTAAATGGGATAGTTAAGTAATATTCAAAAATTCTTAAAGTGAAAGCTAGGTAAAAATGAAATATGCTGTAAAAAAAAAAAAAAAAATTAATGTTTTAAAATATAATTTGTTGAAAATTTGTAATTTATTATAAATATTTTGTGACAAAAATATTAAATAAGTTATTTTGGCTCGTAATTTAATCTTTCAAGAAATTAATTTAATTTATAAGACGATAATTTTCACTGATATAAGGGATATTTTAACGATCATACAAAATATTTATTTCTTTAGACAAGAAATTAAAATTATATTCTTATCTTATTATGTTTTGCAGTTCTGTTTCGTAATGGTCAGCATTAGGGTGGAGGTTTAATTCGCAGGTGGCTTTGTTGTAGACACTGTTTCAAAAAAACGAGGTGATTCTATGGCTTTTTTGCGATGTTCAACATCTTGCCTCGTAAGTCGGACAACCTGGTGAAAGTTTTCCGTGTTTTCTCCCACAAGATATGCAAATGGGGGATAGTTCTCACTAAAAGTCCTCCAGGAAGGCACCCTCCCTCCTTCTTCAGCGTCACGGAGCCAAATCAGACTATACTATCTACGAGTCTGACTATTACCAGTCAGATTATACTACCTACGATATTACCTTCATCACAACAGAGGCTCCCCCTTCCTTCCATGAGTCCATATGGGTTCTTGGACTTGGTGTAGACATTTCTGTCTAATAATTGGGATAAGGAAAAATAAAACCATATAAAGCAATTATGATGTATACAGAAATTTCAATTCATGGATTGAAAATTTATTGTTGAATTTGATTTTGAAGATGTTATGCTCATGTTTATGTATGGTATGTAAACATGATGGTATAAAAACATAATGGTACATAATTGAAAAGATTATTGAGCTAAAAGTATCATTTTTACCAAAAATGAAATAAATCTATTTGCATTTGTAGTATTCTTAAATCCATATTGAAATCCATACTATTCAAACAGTTTTGATAAAAATGATCATAATAATTTTCAAAGGAGATTATTTATTATTTTTTTAAAATTAAAATAACTTCCAACACTCTACCAGAGAAATATAGATAAACCAATTAAAGAGAAAAGCATTATAAAGGCATGGATATACATCCTTTTAAACATACTCTTTTTTCAAAGAGAATATTATATATCTCTTTATAACACAAGCACAAGCATAAAATCGCATTTTACACCATCCCAGAGCCAGAAGAATTATAATATTCCGTTTCTACTCTACAGCCAGTTTCAATCTGTCGTTAATTGATTATCGAGTTTCCTTTTCTTCAAAGAATATTCCGTGAAAGATGAATTATGCCATTTGATTCCTCTTCCATACTAATGCGTAAATGATAGGCTTATGCACTGTGACTCGAGAAAGGGAAATCAGAACGCAGGCCAATAAGATAAGTGGTTTCCTGATAGCGTCCCAAGTCTTATCTGCAAAAGATGGATGAAGAAGTCGAAATTTAAAACGAAAATCGATTCTTTCAATGCCGTCTATATGTTCCAAAAAATACTTATGTGAGATGAAAAGTATGCTTCGGGAGATACTATGTGGAATATCGAAATTCCAGATAAAAGTTCTTGCTCTGTAGCCATGTTTAATTGCTTAGTATATTATTAGCAGTCTTTTATTATACTTCAATTATACTTCATGTTTCCTTTCTTTTCCTTAGCTATTGTGATCTTTCAGCCTTTTATCTTGTATCTCTACATCTCAGTCTTGTATTTAGCAATATGTAGATATTGCAATAGGAATATGCAGTCCTCTACCAGTTTAAAAGACGGGATGTGGTTAAAAAGGTGGAATAGTTCTGACTTTTATTTTCATTTCTCGACACCTCACCTCCTTCCATATTGCTATGTCGCCCCTAACAGTTAAAATGGTGAGGTTAGGTTAAATGAGTGAAGTAGTTCAGACTTTTTTTCTTCTTCTCACAACTCACCGTGGTACCTATTGCTATGTAGCCTGCTGAAAAAGTGATGTGAGGTGAGATTAAAAATTAAAGTAATTTAAACTTTTCTTTTATTCACACAACTATTTCGCAACTATTGTTATATTGACCCTAATAGTTAAAAGATGAGGAGAATTTAAAAGGTTAAAGTAGTTCAGACTTTTTTTCTTCCCTAACACCTCACTGCGATACCTGTTGTTATATAGCCAATTGCAAAACTGATGTGAGGTGGGTTAAAAAGAAGTGTTTTTAGACTTTTCTTTTATTCACACCTCATCTCGTACTTATTATTATGTAACACCCTAACAGTTAAAAAGGTGAAGTAGTTCAGACTTTTTCTTCACAGTGGTACCTATTGCTATATAGCCAAATGAAAAAAAAAGTGATTTGTGGTGAGGTTAAAAAGATGAAGTAACTTAGACTTTTCTTTTCTTCACACTTCTATTTCATGCCTATTGTTATGTAGCCCTTACAGTTGAAAAGGTCAGTTGAGTTTAAAAATGTTGAAGTAGTTCAAACTTTTTTTCTTCTCCTCACACCTCACCGAGGTACCTATTGATATGCAGCTAGATGAAAACGTGATGCCAGGTGAGGTTAAAAGATTAAAGTAGTTTAGACTTTTCTTTTCTACACGCCTCATTTCGTACCTATTATAATGTAGCCCTCAACAGTTAAAAAAGGTGAAATAGATAAGACTTGTTTTTCTTTTCCCCACACCTCACCGCAGTAACTGAGGTGAGGTTAAAATGGTGAAGTAATTTAGACTTTTTTTTTTTCTCACCCCTTTCTTGTACCTATTGTTATGTAGACCACTAACAGTTAAAAAGTGAATTCAGTTTAAAAACTTGAAGTAGTTCAGACTTTTTTTTTTTCTTTTCCCCACACCTCACCACAGTGATTATTGCTTTGTAGCCTCCAATATTTAGAAAGGCAGTGGTTGAACGGTCATGAGGTTAATTTATACCACGAATAACCCACTAACGGATGTTAAGGGGAGGGAGCAATGCCTTCCAATATGATTTTAAGTATAAATGTACAACATTTGTGTAAAATGCGGTAGCGTTGCCTGCCGTAAGGAAAACTTACACCAGGTTGCCTGAATATCAATGCGATATGATTTACACAGATTGTCACAATCATCATCGTGTCTGCTACTTTCTGGAAGTAGTGAGTTCCCCAATTACACCAGTAGGTTCGAATATCCTCCCTCTATCACTCAATTTGCCATTGGGCTATGAGACGGGCAAGTAATTTAAACTGTTGAGTTGCGTAAATGTTATCAAAAGGAAATTCACATTTGATCTACCCATGAAATTATTAATAATTTTGTAACGCACATTTGTGAACACACAAAGTGCTTGTAATTAAATGCATGTTCTAAAAATGGAATCTGATAAAGCCTAAAAGATTGAACCAAGTTGCTGTTTGGAAAAATTAATGTGACCACAAATTTTTTGCTCCAATCACAATGTTGTAACTTCTCAGTATTATCAATTTCTTTCAATTCCTGAACAACTATCATAATATGAGCATTTCCTTTCAACTTCTTCGCATAGAGTCAGCAAATTCTGCATGAAACTTCAAATGGCTTAATATCTATTCAGCATTATTCTACTAGACCGAGCAACAGTTTTTCGAGTTTCTGCAATGTCTTCTTCCAAGATATGGTAAATTATAATGTTAAAAAATGCAATAAAAAAAAAAAAGAAACAGAAATCTAGCGAGAAATTTAGAAATCAGTTATTTAAATATTAAAAGCTTGATATTTTTTTGTGAAAAAAGACATTTATTCTACATGCTATACATTCACAAATGTTTCATAATTTGTTCAGTGCCCATTTAAAATCATTTTATCAATGGAAAAAGAAGAATTATATTTATTCAAACTAAAAACAGATAAAATTAAACTGGAGCCGCCACTGTATAAAACATTTTGCACATTGCTATTATAGAAACGAATTGAAAGGAGCATTAAATTTTTAATACTCAGAAGATATTCTGAAACAAAACAAGCACATTCAACAACAAAAGTGCTAATTATTTCTGAAAATTTGTTATTTTTGACTTTCTGTTTGCAACGTTGATTCAAATTTTTATTTGCCTTTTTATTTAAATTCATAAAATATTTTGAATCAGTTTGCATATTAAATATTTAGTATTTTATCACAACCGTAATGATAAACAGAAAAAGTATTAAAATGTATTCCTTTAAATAAAACCTCAATTGGTCCTTTGTATTTTATGTATCGGTGGATATAGATGACAAATAAATCAAACTTCTGAATTTGCGATGTTATGTTTACATACTGTTAATATTAAAACGAAAAGAAACATATCAATATTTAACAACATATTTATAACAGATATGTTTATTGTCTGCATATTCTTTAAAATTGAACTTTTGAAAAATTATTTTTGAAATCGAATGCAGAGGAGGAATATTTGTAAAATAAACAATGCTCTAAAATAGAATCTGTATTTATCTTCTTCAAGAGCATTAAATATATTTTCAAATATTAACCTGGTGAGATAAAAATTCAATTCTTCTAGAATAATGAGCTTCAATTCTACAAGAATAATGATATACAATTCTACGATTCTATTCTAGATTCAATTCAAAGATTCAATTCTACAAGAATAATAAGATTTAAATTGTATATATCCAATTGAAAATTATATTTCACATATTTAATATTATTTACAAATCAGAAAATATATTTTAATTACCTTAGGATGGGAGATTGTGGTTGTGGACCTCTATTTTTCAGTATGCCATTTTTTGCTTCTTGCCTGCAAGAAACACATTTTTATAATTTGTTTCTAGAATAATAAAATTTTCGTTATTCATTAAAAGCATATTTATAAAAGAAATTCAATATAAGATAGAATACAATACAATGTTGGAAAATATATTTCTATATACATTCTTTGATGTATAATAGAAAAAAAGGATATTCAGAATAACATTAAAAAGTAGCGCGCAAGTGAATATATAGCGTTGTTCCGAGTTCATAGATCGGTATTTGTCAGAATTGTTAAGTGTGTTTTTCATGAATTTTTCTATTTTTTTATGCTACGAGTAACTAAATTTATTCCTTTGCTATTTTACAAATTCTATACTACTCCTACAAAGGTGCAACAGTCCCATGGAGGGCCAAGGCCGTTTGCCTGTTGACAAATTTTGAGGGTTTTTTTTTTACATGATTGTATTGTCAGCCGTAGGTCCAACGGCCATATTAAATCTGGACCTAAGTTCTCAAATGCATTCCAAACCACTATAAACATCCATGATATAGCCGTGTTCGAACCCGAAACCTGTTGCACCGAGCTAGAACGACTAGCCACTCAACCATCAGGTACCAAAATTCCATACTACTATAATAATTTTGCTACTTTTTTTCTATTTTCAAACATACACAATTTCTTTTTTTTAGGTTACAAAAAACTATCACTTGATTCCAATTTATATCATAAATACATATATGAAATAAAAGTTGAACATTTCTGGGCAAGTAACATCCGGGAGAAATAGTCTGTGTTTCAAAACCAACAAATTGTTCCCTTATATATTATTTTAAATTAATTTCTCACTAATTCAGTTTCATGAGAATGCGCTACGTTTGAATTCACACCACACAGCTCAACTGTAAATAATTCACATGTAGAATGTGTACTTTTCAAGTGGGAGGTCAGCAAATATAGTACTAAGGAATCAGATGTGTCTGGAACTTTTGGATTTTATTCTGTTAATATAAAGTATTTTAAAAGGAAAGGTGCATTTTCTGAGATAACTTAATTCCTCTGTCGTTGATGATTCAATACCTTTTTATAAATTTACCGGAAAACAAAAACAACAAAGCAAGACACTGAGCAAAGAATTTTAATATATTTTTTAATGATATTCAATTTTATTTTTTAACATTTTTTATAAAGTTTTCAAAAAATTAATTAAAGTATGTAATAATATTAATATTTTGTGTGTGATTAAAATTGCCATTCTATATTTTCGCAACTTTTCTTCTTCTATATGCTACTTTATCACAAATGTTTCTGGCAATTCTGGCCCATACGGATTTATAATTAAAGTCGTTGACTGTGCGGTCAACACGCCTTGTTTCACAAATGTTGAATAGACATAGCTGATAGAAATTGATGCATCTTCATACAATTGTATCGGGAAACAAACGTAGCTGGTCTCAATACTCAATGTTCCTATATTCCAATTGGAAACCTAACTTTTATGAATTGGTAGATTCGTTTACCTGATTCACCTCTTATAGCTTTATCTCAATGATTTGTCATAAAAGAATTATTTACGAAACTTCCATAGATTTTGTTAACGCTCTAATAACTACTATGATCAAGAAAACACTCATTACTCAGTAAAAATGTCCTAAAGTCCAGTTGGCGTAGATGCCAGGTACGCATACCAATACCAATGGAAGAAATTTTGAATACTTCCTATGATAATGTCTATGTACTTATTATTGTACTGTTTTAGGTAAAATTGCAGAACAGCTGCTTTAGAATTTGGCGTCAAAATTATTTTCGCCAAAATCAGCCAAGTAACGGGTTGTGATTATAAAGGGAGTGAACTGCAAACAGTACAAGAAACCCTGGTTACTACAATTGGTCGCCAACTCCGAACGGCCCCTATTCTTCGCCCTATTCAACCACTATTCTTGGGCCTGTTTTTCTTGTGTATGCAATACATTATAGTGTACATTTATTTTCCAAATGCTTACTAATTTTATTAGCAATTAATTGAGAAATGGCAATATAAGATATATTCTTGATATTATTCAATCCCTACTATTAGTTCACACTCTCCTATATATATATTTATATATCTTGTTCAAATTTTCAATCGTTCATAAAATACTTTTCATTCTTCACTCAAGTTCAAATATTTTTTTTTTAACTTGTAGTGGAGGACACTTGATGTTAATATAGTTTTTTTTTTTTCAAATATTAATTCATTACTTAATTAAATTTAGTTTTATATGAGAGAGATGAAAAGTGTGTGTGCGAGAGAGAGATGGAAAGTGTGTGAGGAAGAGCGAATTTTTTTTCTAACTTAAAAAAATGAATGAAAATTATTTATATAAAACTTTCTGCAGTTATTTAATTTTTTTTATATATTACTTGTTTTTATTACATGAATGAAAATTGAGCTGCTTTTCAATGTACCTTGCGCTCTCACTAATTAGCGTAAATCTCACCTGGGAGGGCCTATTCGGAAGCAGTCCTTCCACGTGGAGTGCTTCCCGAACTCCTCTCCGTCCTGCAGGGTGTGGAGAGTCTTCTGGTGGATTGTCTCGGGAAGGAGTAAGGCGACGAGGGCTCCCGCGATCTGTAAGGACCCCAGCGTCAGGAGGGGGACCCCTGGGGACTTGCGGCCCTGAATAAATAAAAAATCAAAATATTAAGAGATTATCCATTCACTACAAAAAAATTTCTGCCTGAAGAGAGGGAGAAAAACACAAATACTAACATTATTAATTTGCTCTTAATGATTTTCTGCTTACAATTAATATATTCATTTACTGCATTAACCCCGATTAATTTTCCATGCTCTCACAACAACTGTTTTCTATTAATCACTGAATTAATATTTCTGTTTATATATTCTTTTCATTTTCTTCATTTCCCATGCTCTGCAATCTACCTTCTGCAATCTGCTATCTACCATCAAAAAAAAAAATTTTAATTTGTTTTTAATTTCATCCATTGTGAGGTGCCTTATATTTTCTGTATCTTCAATTCCTCGTCATCTTCCATCAACACTCATAAATCCTTCATTTTCATGTTAAATAAGTAAAAAAAAAAGATTCATTATTTTTCAATTATCTGCTTAATACAATTTGAAATGGTTGAACGGCTAGTACTGAAAAAAAAGCGGATAAAAAAGAGCTCATATATTTATATGAAATATATATCTAAAAGGAAGTGAAGCAAGTTAAACAGAAAATTAGTAATAAACAAAAAAAATAGTAAATCCCAAAAGCTTTACAATAGCCAACCCAAAAAAATGATTTATAACTCACTGAGAATAATTTTATTAAGAAATGCTATCTTTAGGATATTAGTCTTTTAAATGAGTGAAGAACATATTTAACGAAGTCTTCCGACAACATGGTGAAGAAATTACTTTTTGTTCGGAATGCGTAAGGTATAAGATTAGTCTCGGCAATTTATAATAATAATAAAAAAATTAAGGATAATGAAGTTCAGGCAAAGAAAGAGACAGAAATAAAACAAATTTGACTTATTTGTCAAGTCTTTTATTAAACAAAAAAAAAGCAAAAAAAAGGTGCTATATGTTTGACATAATTAATAAAAATTGCGATTTTTACCAAAAAAAAAGATTTATAAAAAACTATACTGAGAATAATATGGAGTTATGCAGAGAGGCCTTAAGGCATGCTGAGTCTTTAGGATATTAGTCTTTTAAATGAGTGAAGAAATTTCATATTTAACATCCCGAAGTCTTCCGACAACATGGTGAAGAAATTACTTTTTCGTTCGGAATGCGTAAGGTATAAGATTAGTCTAAGTGGAACACATCTGACAGGCCTATATCTGTACCAGTAGCTGAAACTGACCAGTAGCTGAAGAGAGCTGACGGAGAGACAGGTCTGGCTCCGTCTGTTTCTTTTGGCAAACTGCTAAATTTATATATATATATACACTATTCCAAGTTCCTCGGAGAGAGAGAGAGAGAAAGAGAGAGATAGAGATGGAGAATTTTTATTTTAGAGTAGGGTGGTCGGTTGGAGAGTAGGCTGTTGGCAGGGGATGGCTGATAACGGCGTTGGCAACGGAAATGGATGACAAGGAATGTTTTATATTAATCGAGATAGCTAATGATTTTAAACTTTATGTTGGTTTATTGTAAATATACTTATAGATAGTGTGCGGTAAATATAATGAAAAACGAACAGCCTGTTATTTCTTTTTAAATACCCTTAGGCATCGCCCAAACATATATATTTATATATAAATTGACGAGACTTACACTAGACAGTACTTAAATAGTTTTCGACAAGAAAAAAGAAGAACTATGACATACCAGGGAGTGAGTGCAGGAGGTACACAGCTAGCAGATGAAAATAAATTTAAAAATTTTAATTTGGAGACAGTCATCTTTATAATGAATTTGTTTTAAACATTTTTAGATAGCAGTTTTTCAAACCAGAAAGTGCAAGTTGCACCCTTTGAGACTCATTATGCAGTGAAGGGTTACTGAATAACAATGGACTAGAGATCAGATGAAATGCCATCCAGTTAATGGTGATTTGGTTTCTGTCATCTCTTATGAATTTTATGATTTTAGTATTTCTTAGAGACACCAAGTAGTGAGGAATTTGTTGATTAAAAAGAGTGGAGAGTGGTGATAAAATAGAATACCTTGCAATTAATGATGCATTTGTTTTAAGCATATATAGATGGTATTTTCCAAACCATAAAATGCATGGCAGTCTTTGAAGACTTAATATCATGTAGTGAATATTACTAAGAGGACGTAGGGTTTATGTACGAGGCAGAACGCCGTTAGGTTAACGATTGATGTGGTTTATCATCTTTAGATGTCAGTCTTAAGCTGAGACTGCTAAGACTCCTCTTTCTGTAAAGGATTTATCTACTGAAAGGGGGTGAAGCTTGAATATATGAAGGAACGTCAGTGGGGGATTTATATTAACTTTGTTTAGATGACATTTTCTGAGTTAAGACTTCCGTTAACCACTATGAATTAAATACTGAATTAAAAATAAATATTTACAGTTGTGTATATTGTTAATAATGAGTACTTAAGACTTTATATTCTAAATAAATATAGAAAAGCTATGTTTTAGAAAATGGTTTGAAAATAGGAAATTTATTCATTGTTATATTATTGAAGTTAGAAAAAGCAAAGATCGTATGGATTTTCATTTTATGATATGAAACAATAGGTAAAATCATGTAATGTGGAATTGAAAGAAAGTAAATGTAACAGCAACATTTTGTTTTAACAAGCAATATTTTCTAGAGAATACTTAACGTTATAAAAAGACTTTTTCTTATTAATGATGTGAATCCGTTATCAGTGTTCTGAAAATGCAATATATATCTAAATGCTATTACTATAATAAAGTATTATTTTAAGTAATATATTGTGAACATAAATAAAGTAAATGCTTAGTTATAACGAAGAATAAAAATAATTTTTATAACATACTAAAACCTTTGTTATTTTTTTTTTCAACTATTATTTTTTTTTTCCTTTTTACTGGCAAAAAAATATCCAATTGTTAATTAAAAGCGAATTAATTAAGCCTTGGGAAATAGAAAGCCAATATCCACTTTTAATAAAGTCAGCGGATAATTTTAAATTTGTGATAACAATTGTATTCTTATGCTCTGCTACAGTTTCTACAATTGATAGATAAATAAGCTTCGATACATGTTAAGTAACAAAATTTTATCTGCTTTATTGATTTTATCTTATTAATTATAGGGTATTTTAAGTGCAATTTTACATTCTACTTTAAAAAAAAAACATTAACGTCCTTAAGTCAGTGTTTCTCCAACTTTTTAAGTTGAAGGGCTTTTAAAATAATACAAATAATTATAGACGCCCTATATACAAACTTTTAAGAAATATATATAATAGTTAAGTCAAACAGTAGAGAAAAATACCGTGATAAAAATAAAAGGAAAAGCAATTTAAGATTTTATTGTTGTGTTTATGAGAGACATGAGCTTGAAGTATCCTACATTTAGTGTATTCAATGTTTAGGCAAGTATTATTAGCAAGTAGTAGTTTTAGAAAGTCTTACTTCAATGTTTAGGTATATAGTATATTTGAAAGCTAAACTATTTTTCTCATCAATAGATTGAATATTTCTTCTGTTGTTTGCATTTGGCGAAAGTAAAAAATATTAACTCACAAAAACATGGCGTTGAAATTTATAGTAAAATTTTCAAAGTTTTTTTAAATATTGACACACATTCCTCTTTTAAAGAAGGTTTCAAGAGATAATTCCTTATGTTTAATTCTAAATTCACAATCAGTGTAACTATTAATTCTTCTTCTTCTGTTAATATTAAATGATCAACTCCACGACTTACAGACAGCGGAATCCCAAAGTCTGCAATGAAAAAACAAAGTTCTTTTAACAATTATTAGATAAAATTAATATTTGAAAAAAACTGTATTAATGGATGAAAATCACATAAGCACTTCTAGCAGCCAACCATGGAAGTAACCGCTGCTAATTCTAGAAAACCTTATTTTTTGGTTTGGCACTTTTTAAGCGAATAAATCAGAATCAGAAAGATAAAAATAATCAAAAAGGTTAGTAGTTTATAGCGGAAGCTATCTTTGAACGAGAAAACTGACAAGAAAAATCATAACTATATTTATTTTTATATCTGGACATATATTTCTCTGAATACCACAGAGCGAAGCTGGAAATTTTCTAGGATGTACCAGTGCCGCGGGCCTATCCTTTGAGAACCACGGCCTAAGTTATTATTATATTAAAAATTCTCAGAAATTGAATAAGTTATGAAATACATTAACAATTTTTTTAATGATGTTAACTTGTGATCATTATTATAATATACAAACTAGAAATGAATAAAATCAATTATAATGTTATACTGTATAGTAATGAAAATATAATGTATTCATACAAATGAATTATTATAATGTATTAATACAAACTAAAAAGTTTTTTATTTCATAATTCAAATAAATATTACTTAACTAATTTTTGTCACAAATTAATAAAAAAAAAAAATTATTTTGCTTTCTTATTAAAGAGGCTTTTGTATTAAATATATTTAGAAATAAATTACGAATTACATTAAAACAAAATTACATATTTTTTTAATATCAAGATAAAATATTTGAGAAAGAAATTGTTTTCATTCCGAAAAAGAGCAATCAGTCGAAAAGTCAAAAGAATTCTGGAAGTCATTTTTTTTTTCCCTTCATTCCGCCATTTTTTTCTACTTGCTTGCTTTCCCGCGTAAAAGTTGAAAACAGCTGCTCTAGACATTTCTACAGCCAGAGACCATTCCGCTTATTTTAATCAGAGAAGAAAATATAGTTAATAAAAAACAAGTAAATAACAGAAATTTTTTTAAAGTCAATTGCTACTTTTTTTTTACTATATTGCAGAAAAGTCCTTTACAAACAAAGTTCAAATTTTCCTCTTACATCTGGCACATCTATTATTAGATACAGGCAACTTAAATTTAAAAAAAAACTAAAATTAATGAATTAAATTTAATTATGGAATTAATATTTGAAAAAAACTGTATTAACATCAAGTGTCATCCCCTACAAGTTCAAAAAAAGTATTTGAACTTGAGTGGAGGAATAAAAATATTTTATGAACGATTGAAAATTTGAACAAGATATATATAGGGAGAGTGTGAATTAATAGTAGGAATAGAAAAAATTTAAAAAAAGTCCCTATAATTTAAATCAATATTACTTAACTAATCTTTATCATAAATCAATGAAAAAAATTATCTTGCTTTCTTATTAAAGAAACTTTGTATTAAACATATTTAGAAATAAAATTGCGAATTACATTAAACCAAAATTACACATTTTTTTCTTATCAAGATAAAATATTTGAGAAAGAAATTGTTTTCATTCCAGAAAACGATCGAAAAAGAGCAATCAGTCGAAAAGTCAAAAGAATTCTAGAAGTCATTTTTTTCCTCCTTCATTCCGCCATTTTTTTCTACTTGCTTGCTTTCCGCGTAAAAGTTGAAAACAGCTGCTCTAGACATTTCTACAGCCAGAGACCATGCCGCTTATTCTAATCAGAGAATAATCGGACGAGTATAGGTTAAAAGAACATAAAAAATTCGAAAAAGTCCCCACTTTAATTAATATTCCGTATCAGGAAACTCAGTGGAAGTATGAGATAAAAGTTCTTACCTTTTAGAATTTTTTTTTTTTATCGTGTCCAACCTACTAGTCTACAACAAAAGGGGCCATAGAACGTTTCCGTTTTATCTTCTAAAGCTAAAGGAAAGAACGAAAATTTTTCGAACTTTTTATGAGTAATTAAGGCTATCAAAGAATATCTTTTTTTTCCCGCCATCTTCGTTAAGCATACCCTTGGGAAATTTTTATTGAAGAGTAGAGTTGAGCCAACACAAACATGGGACAAGAAAATTTTGGTACTCATTAAAATAATTAGCTTTTATTAAAAATTAAGGAAGAGAAAATGGCGGATAGTTCTTTTTTTTATATGATAAATTATACGAGGGCTTAGAACAATATTTTTTGCCCCATTATTCAAATACGTGACAATTTTTTTTTTTTTCTTTTACGTTATGTCTGTAAAGATATAATTTAATTCTCACTATTTACGTAGTGCAAATTCAGAATCGTATCGGAAACTAAAGTGCTGTCTTTTGGGAATTTTTTTTTTTTAAACTTCATTCTTATGTAAAGAATATAATTATTTTTTAATTTTCTTTTGTTTTAAAATATTATTTGGATATATTATCGCAGTTTTAAAAAAATGTAAAAGAATATTAATAAAAATATTAATCAAAATTTCAATTAAGTTGTATAATTTTTAAAAGAAGATTACTCAAATGAAATTGAAATAACATAAACTATAATTTATATAAAAAAAAAATTAAATTTTATTATTTTAAAAGTTTGAATGATTTTATCATATATATTTTTATAAAATGTGACTATTAGCATTCTTATATAAATAGAATTTTTTAATCATAAGTATTATTATCACTTCTTAAAAATGCTTATTAAAATACATTTTTCTTTACTGAAAATATTTAACGAAATTTTTGTTATTGTACTAATAGCAAATTTTGAGGAAACTTATATTCCACAAATATTCATTTCTGATAAAGAAAAATATTAATTACATTTTATTTCAAATTTGAACAAAATTCCACGGTAAATATGTTTTTAAATTAGATGGAAATTAAAAATAAAGTTATGATGAATATTCTTTAAACTTTATAAAATGATATAAATACAAAAACAATAATAAAAGTTTAATTAAAGTCTATATTTTTTATTATCATATAAGCTAAAAAGAATAAAAAAGACATACAATTATTTTGACGTTAGTGTATATTATGTATTATTTTGACGTTATTTTGACGTTATATTATGTATTATTTTGACGTTATATTATTTTATTATGTATTATTTTGGCGTTAGTATATATATATGTATTATTTTGACGTTAGTATATTCTAATTTTGAGAAAAATATCCGAAACCTGAAACTTCCATCTGAAGTTAAAAACTCCTTATTAGTTTTATAATTTTAAAAATTTTCTACAATTTAGAGGAACTTGTAAGAAAAGATTCTGAAATATTTTATATAACATTAGAATATTTATAGATGTAAAGATATAAAAAATAATATAAAATTTTAAAAATATGTTTTAATTGAATTATAAAATAATAAATTTTTGGGAAGTATATATTACATATTTTTGTTTATGTACATGTTTTTCTATATTATGTTGAGCTTAATTAGTAGTTTTAATATCATAATAATTATTTGAATAAAGTTTAGTATTCATTTTTGCATTTTAAAAATATCTTAAGAGTTTCTTCTAAATTTACTTAAATCTATATTTTATTAGATGATTCGTTTCAAGTTAATTAAATATAAATATGGTTTTAGATGAAATTAAAGTACATTTATACATAATTACCTTCATTTAATATGAAGTTTATGTCTAGTTGATATTATATTTTATTATTGTTCAGCATACCTCCTGGGCAGTATTACTTCCTCTAAGAACCACTAAAGGCTCGTTCCCACCGAGGCGTGAAGCGTTGAAGATTCACGCGACAGGCAAGAAAATTTTTTCGACCCCTTCACAGAGAAACGTCAGAAATAGCATTACAACTAGTGAAGTTCCGCTTCGAGTTGAAAGTTGGTTAACTCGAAGCGTTGATCAGGCGAACGTGGTGAAGCTAATGATTGGTCAGCGCTTCACGCTTAAACCCCTCATGCCTCGGGGGAATGAGTTTTAAGTACTTTGAGAAGGTAATGGATTTCTATTGTTGAAGGTTTCCCCAGAAAAATTACTTTGACCGTTGCTATCAAAATTTAGAATAAACGCCGCAAAGAACCGTAATTATGGCTGTTATAGACTCTATCCGCCTCTTTAAAACTATTTAAGGTCAAATGGTTTTAAAGAGGTGGTTACCTTTTACAAATGTAGCGTACTATATCCATCCTAGACAAAAGAACTGTTGGACGATGTTTATGGATTTGAAAAGTCCCTCAGCATTTAACTTTCAAGCTAGTTTTTTATCATTACATTTAAAGCAATTGTTGTCAAATCCAAAATATCAATCACTATCTAAAGTAAATAAAGAACAATGCTATCAAATTCGATGAAATATTCGAAATATTATCAATATTAGTCATTTATTTTTTTCTAAAACCCATGCTGGCTTTTGCAATGCCATAGGCAATTAAATCAAAGGTTATTTACCAAATTACGGCGTTATTAAAATATTGATGCCATAATACTTTAAGTGTTTTTATTTGCATCATAATTAAACATTGTAGTGGACAATTTTTGCTTAATAAAAAGTGTTCGTTGATTGCTATTTTCACTATTGGTATGCCATCAATTATGGTCCTTCTGCCATGAACTTCACGTAACTTCTAATGACGCTATAGAAGTTCAACACTTGCTGTTCTCAGAACAGAATTACAATGACTTTTCGAATCAAAGTCGGAATAGCCTTCCATTGGTCCCAAAAGAAGGTTTAGTTTGTCGCTCTACTGTCATCTTATGCACACTTTAAGCTAATTAGACCGGGACCTTCAGTGTAACGTGAATTCCGAACCACTTACAAATATCCAAGCCATCGCCAGAATTCCAGCCTGAAGCCTGTGATACCAAAGGTCAGAGCTCCAGCCAAGTGAGCCATCATGTCAACCAAGAAGGATGAGAAAAACGGGCGAACATTTCATATGCCATTTTTGCCATGTTTTTATAAGTTGAGTGGAGCCAAATTTTCCCAATATTTTCCCAATATTGGGACCTACAGGTAGACTACCAATAGAAATTTACCAGTATTAGAATGTCTACTATTAGTACTATCTCATAGTTTAATCCAAGTATTGCATTTCCTAATAGTTACTACCACTAATAGTTTATTATTAGTTTACCACCAAGTCTACAGTCACGCATTTCGACATTTATGTATATAGTTATAATGAAGTAATATGATATGTCACATTTGGTACAATATATATGTTTAATATAGTAGTATCCGTGATTAGTATATATATATGAATATACCACTTACCTGATTGAAGAGAAAAGGCAGAGCAATCGGGCCCAGGAGACTGATGAGGTCGGTCATCCGCATTCCGATGGAGCGCACCACGAGGGGCAGCAGCTCACTCGTCCACAGGGGCAGAACCACAGATGAGGAAGATATGCTAAGTTTCGCCACCACGAACATGGATAAGCGGGATGTGCTCCCTGGAAGCGACAACACATTTTTTAATAATTCATAAATCACGCATTTTGACATTAAAACAAAAGAAGTATGACTCGAACTGCTTTAAATTTACATAACTGTAAATGAATAGCGAGAAATATAAATAGTTTGTAGAATATGTTCCATTAAGTAAGATGCTTATATATTTATAGAACTTATCTAGTAAATTAAAAATGCCTTTTTAGAAAGCATATAATAAAAATAAGAACGAAAACTTTTATTTTTCCATATTAAACATTGTCCCAAATACTTTGATTTTAACTAATTTTTAAAATATCCATGAGCAATTATTTGCCAAAAATACTTTCTCAACTTGAAATTATTGTTAATTGAAAAACATTTCATATTTTGAAATTGATTCAAGTAGTTCAAATTCCATCTTCTTCTCTCAATAGGGTTAACATTGAAAAAAAAAACCAACAAATGAAGTACCAAATTGTTCCTTAAAGCCATTAGAGTTCTGATAAGTTTTTGTAATGGAGCACAGAGTTACTGTGACTCTTAACTCTATTTGAATTGTTTTTCAAACATATCTTTCCGACGTGTGTTTGGAAAAAGCGGCTTAGAAAGTTATATTTAAATTCATACTTTATTCAAAAAGTTCTTATTTCATCTCGAAATAACATCTTAACAACTCGTGCCAAAATGAAAATAAAAAAGATAACTTTTCTGATATTTTAACAGTACTGTAGGCATTTTAATGGTGTGAATTTGAATCTTTTAATTAAGATTCAAACAAAAAAAAATTATACTGACGTCCTTTATGTTATATTAGTGTATTGATAACAAATTTAATTCATTCCTGTTAATACTAATTATTGAAGAAAGAGTCAAAAGCTTTAGAGAAAGTCGAAAAGACATTTGATTAACTCACATTCTTATAATTCAACTAGATTTTTTATAATAATTATATTATTTTGTATTTTACCATAAAACTTCTATGTACCACGGAATGTTTTGAATCATATAAAAATTTAACACCATTACTTTTTTTCTTAATAATTACAACTCTTATAATATTTATTTTACAATATGTTAAATGGAAGATTTGTCTCTTACCCGCCTGTATAGTGGCAATGGATAGAGTGGCGCCACCTAGTGCCGAACTGAGGCAAAAGGAGCATCGTCGCCCACACCATCCGATCACCACAATCACCACCGCAGCCGCAGCCACCTCGGCACCCGCTGACACGAAGAAGTTGAGGTACAAATCACCTTCCAGCTCGAACGAGTAAAGGCTTAGACCCACACTGGCAGTAGTGGAAGTGAACCTACGGAAAAGCACATTTAGGTTATATATATATTTAAATATCAGTGCGTCTCGTTTCCCACCTATTGTACCATTAATAGCCCACCGATGTGTGATAAAGATAGGCCATTGCATTCTAGGAGGAATTTCACCAGTAGTTGAATGTGAGGTGTAAAGCATCGACCAATGATAGCCTCGGCGTGCCACATTTCAGCTTTGTGATTAGACGATATCCCACATCTCGCAGCTTAATACTTCTGTGTGAGAACGATTTAAAAAGTAACTGAACCTCAGTATACTTTATACTTTTCTTAATGGAAGAAACATTATCCTTTTTTTTTTCCAATTCCTTCAATTAGCTCACACTCTCCCTATATATATCTTGTTCAAATTTTCAATCTTTAATAAAATACTTTTTATTCATCCACTCAAGTTCAAATACATTTTTTTTCAACTTGCAGTGGAGGATACTTGATCTTAATGCAATTTTTTCAAATATTAATTCAGTAATTAAATTGAATTAATTAATTTAATTTTTTTTTTTAGATTTAAGTTGCATATATCTACCCATAGATGGCACCAGATATACTTAAAAAGTGAATCAAAATTATTTATAAAGGACTTTCTGCAATACAGTGAAAAAAAGTAGGAATTGACTTAATTTTTTTATATATATATTACTTGTTTTTAAGCGGATGCAGCAGCATGATCGATAACGAATCGCGTCTGCTTAGTTAGCTGCATTAAACATTCGATAAACAAAAACCGAACCTAAAGCTTCCGTATATCAGGACTACACGACGGATCTGTAAAATCCGTTGGGCTCGAGAAGAAGGGATGGAAGATGCAATATTTCCCACGATGCCCCAAACCAAAATGAATGGTGATAATCCTGGGTAACACTGAATATGCTACATATCTACCTTTCTGTTGGTGAAAGACTCGTTAATTTATTCGTTTATTGTTCAACATTTGAAAGCAACAAAATATATTTTTAAATTCTGATGGATATTTATAATGGCTATTTGTAATAACTGTGTTCAATATTAATTGTTATACATAGATATACAAAATGTTCAAAAAGTATTTGTATAAAAAAATTATTGCAAACGTAAATGAAAAGGCATATGAGTAAAAAATTATTACAAAAAGAAACGCATATATTTTTTCTTTTGCTTCATTTAATTTTTAATTCAATTTAATTTAATGCATCTTTATATGGGAACCATCAATTGCATGAATCATAGC
>BPLR01008890.1:0-13720 GCA_021605095.1 Caerostris extrusa | reverse complement strand
GAACGCGTTGAAGGCGAAGAGCCCTCTGGTCGACCATCCACCTAGACGAAGTTTACGTCCAAAAAAAAATTAAAAAATCGCTTACAAACCGTCGATTTACAATTAGATACCTTGTTGATGATGTTGGAATTTCAAAAGGATCAGTCAATTCCATTTTGGGCCTCAAACGCATCAAATCTCGATAGGTACCGAAAACACTGAATGCGCCAGCTCACACTACATTGATTCTTTGTGACTTTTCCGTCAAAAATGAAATCTATATTGTTCCACAACCACCGTATTCACACCGTGCGACCTCTGGCTATTCCCTAAATTCAGAAGACCACTCCGAGGACACTCTTTTGAGTCGATTGAAGAGATTCAACGTGAATCGCCGCGCCATCGCTGCCGATGACTTTCTAGCATGCATCGAATTGGATAAGTGCATTGTGTCCGGAAGGGATTACTTTGAAGGCGATGAAATAAATTTGGAAGAATAAAAAGAGTTTTCGAAAAAAAAAAGTAATTTTTCGTACTTTTTGTCCACAGTAGTATATATAATGTACTGATGGGTTCCCCTCAATATTATCCTTTACCATATTGTACCATATGTTTGTTTTCTTTCTTACATTAAAAATTATATTGCAAGATTTTAAATCTAACTATAGCATGTTTTTTAAAAAAGTTTTTTCTTTATCCTTAATATAATTAAAACCGACAAAGAAGATCCTCACTTAACGAAATTATATTGAGCTAAGATATTTCTAAATCTAACTATAGTAATAAATTATAAATAAAAGTGGTTAAAATTTTAAAAGTACCTTTACATTTTTGTAAGAGTTTAACGTTTCTATTAAAATGATATAAGACGTTAAGACGTTTATAATTAAAACCGACAAAGAAGATCATTGTAGAATTTTAAATCTTCCATTCCAAATGTTTTCGAATCATTAGAAATAATAGCGTAACTGAAAAAGCAAGTTGGCACAACAAAACCTTTCTATGGTGATATAACTCTCTGTATTATAAACAGAACAAAAGCTGTAAAAGCAAACAAGTTTGATTTTAATCATTCCTAACAACACTTTACTCCATTATAAGCTTTTTATAATGCATGCTTGCAGTTAAGAAGAGAAATAAAGTTTTCTGTGCTCTTAAAAATCTGTTATGTTAATACAGATTAGATTATGAATACACAAGATCTCCTAATTAAATAAGAAAACTTACAGAGATACAGGTATGTCAAAACGCAACATATTGATTTTTTTTTCATGAAATACTTATAAGAACAATAAAACATTTTTAAATAACAAAATACATAACCTCACAAAACTTTGTATTTTTAAAAACTTCTACATATTAGTAAATTTAATCTTTCAGTTGATTAGCCCCTAGTAGGATATCTGGCAGCATCCAGTACAGCTTTTAAACGGGGGGTAGAATTCTTTATTTTATTATTTTATTATTATTATTATTATTATTATTATTTTGTAATTTCAGCTACAGTGTTACTTTATTCTTCGCTACTTACTGCTTTTAATTCGGTTTTCGCTTAAATATCGTGTTTTCATACTCTAATCTTTCCAAATTTGTTTTATTTGGTTTATAACTAGTGAAAGACTCAACTATAAAATGAAAGAGACGCCAGTGGAAATTAGGTGACAAAATTAAGTCAGAATTTTTTTTTATGTAATTAGAAGAATTTATTAAATTTAAGGGTGATAGATATGAAATAAAACTGTTGTGAAAACTTGATAATGTTAATCTTCAAATAATTATATTTCAAAACGAAATTGAATGTTTAGGTAAAAGATTCCAGGATAAATAATCTTCATTTAAGGTTTATTTTGTCTTTCTACGGTAAATTTCTGCACACTTTGGGCTAATTAGAATAGTACCTATATTTTAACGTGGTTTCCGAACCAATAACAAACACCCATGCTACCGCCAGGATTCAAACCTGAAGCCTGTTTTACCAAAGAACATAAAGTTAGATAACTGAATGTCAGGCAACAATCTTCATTTAAAGATTAAATGAAAACATTATATGAACATAAGAAACTGCGAAATTTTAAAAAAAGTTTGACCGCAAGATATCACTTTAATTAAAGGAAGTTGATGTAAACTCCTTCAATTGCTACACCAAGAAAAAAAGTGGTAAAACACTGAATTTCAAAGGAGCGAATGTGTTAAGGATCTTCAAAGGATAAAGAAATGAGGTTTAAACATTCAAATCTACTAAATTCATTCGTTATCTAATATGATCACCTGAATGAAAAAAGGAATGACATAATGTGAGGAATGAAATAATGTGAATGTTTAATGATTTTTTTGGGAAATAACTTATCTTGAGGAATTTACTTGGACATGTAAACTATCAAGATTCTTCGTAGGCGTTTCTCTTTTCAAACATCAACCACAGACATCCTGGGGAATGAATGGCCGAGTGGCTAACTGGCTGGCGCTCGGTACCACAGGTTTCGGGTTCGATTCACGGCGGTGCCAAGGTTGTTTGTAATGGTTCGGAATCCACTTTGAAAAGTAGGTCCCGGTCTAATAGGATCGTAGAACGTTGCGGGGGCATTGTTACTCCGCGTCCGTAGCTTATCTTCAAGTTACATGCGCCCCCTGGGTAATGCAAAATTAGTACGTCTGTGCAGCACTTGCCTTAAGGCATCCAAGACCAAGCTGTCTGTGTTTGCCAGCTGCATTAGAGAAAGAAAAAAGCCACAGACAAGATTGAAGATAATGACATTGCAACATGTTCACTCCTTTTGTTTAGAACAGGGTTAACGCATGGCTTTTTCTTTTGGTATTGCTGGTTTCAGAAATATTTTCGAGAAAGACCTCACAGCTGGGGAAATGATAAAATTATTATAACGCCAGCAGTAAGTGTACTCGAAATGAAGACCAGAGGGTCTTCCTACAGTACATGTTGCCACACACACTAAAATTCGTCTTGTAATGCTGGTGTGATGTTCCTCTATTGACGGCTACGCGTCCATACCAATCTTTGGCAATCATTGCAACGAGACATGCACTCACAAATACAAAAAAGAATTTAACACTTAAAATCCCTAAAATGATACCAAGCTCCATTGCCATCTTGCTCTGCACCATGATAGCCTTTTTATTGTATTGTTATGAAGTCAATGGAATACTAGAAATTGAACGTCTAGCTTCTAGTCCAATTCATACAAGTGCTTTTGATTGTTTTGTACAGACATTGCTGGACATCTTGGACTTGAAATGTGTCGTCTAATTTTGTTTACTGTAGTAAAGAGATGAGTCAAGCTCCTAATGAGACGTCCTTTTAACGTTTTGTGCACTTCCTTCGGCGATTCGAATTCGTCATTCTTCAGCATCCACTAGAACAGGATGGGCAAACTTTTTCGGTGGCGGAGCAAAAAAATCGAAAAAATTGTTTGGCGGGTCAAGATAAATTTTTCAAAAATTTAAAAAATACTATATAAGTATTACAATTTAAATATGTTAATGAGATGAATGAAGCTGCGATTTCCTTTTAAAAGTTACTTATATTGAATTTCGATGTGAGATGTACTGACTCTAAACAACGAGGCTCATTGCTCATCTGTCAGCCTACTTCTGAAATAATTCTTTCAGTGGTTCATAGTTGAAAACACTTGTTCGCATATATCAGATGAAGCAAACATAGCACTGATTTTCTGGGAGTGAGATATTAAATTTGGGAAACTATTTTTCGATACGGATTTGTAAAACTCTAACTTTGGCATATTTAGAAACAACTGCTTGTGATCATTTTTAGGTTGCAACTCAATTAATTCAATCTGCAAATCTGACCTTACTACTTCACAATTTACGTTGAAAGGCATGGTAAAAATATCCAAATAGAGAAAGTACAAAGATCATCAGTCCTTTGAAAAAAAGGAAGAAAAAAAATAATATTTAATGAAAGTAGAAAAGGAGAGGGATATATAATATATATTTCTTTTAATTTGCTTCTGACCGGCAAATTAAAATTCTATCCGCATTCCGGATAGAACCTTCCGGAGGGCCGCGGGTTTACCCATCCCTGCACTAGAACATGAAATGTACGGCAATCCTAATTCTCTGGCTAACTTCGCGTTTTGATATAACCAACATATCTCAGTTAAAAAGTTCTTTTCTTCTCAATGTGAGACAGTTGGTGACAGATACACGCCAATGAACTTTAAACATCGTAAAAATTCCATAATATTTTTTTTGAATTTTGAATTTGAAATGTGAAAATTTTTATGCTGTTTACTTTTTGATCAGACTTTTATATCAGTATAGCCACTACTACTTTTCAGAAATAAGTGGTAGATGCTTGAAATTATTATGATTTGCATGTTTAAAAATACTGTAATTTGGGTCAGGTTAAATGTAAGAAGATATTTATGGGCAAATTTCAATATTATACTACATTAGGTTATTGGTTTTTTCAGCAAGTGAAGTCTTTTGTGAATTATCTTTCTTTATATCGAAATTTTAAATATCTATAATATATGTAACAGACCCGTTTTGTCCATAAATATAACAATTTCGAACAATCTATCAATTTTTAATTTGCATTATATGATTATAAAAGTTTGAAATTTGTAAATTGTGATAAAACCTTCTGTTAAGTTCTGCTACGTTATATGTAAAGCATAAGAGTATGTGTAATAGTCACGTGCTCAATAAGGAAAAAAGTAGACTTACAACTTTTACTATTTGTACATTCTTAAATCCTAGTATTTTCTTTCATTTTATGATAAGTCCTTAATTGATTTGTAGGTAAGCACTCCTTTTTTCATAATATATCAATTCAAATATTGTAGTTCGTAACGTTTCATACTTATTTTATTAGGTTTGTTGCTAGATTCAATGCTTATATTTAGATAATAAGAGAAATGTTTTTATATTAAATTAGTTCATAATATCTCCTCTGACGAAGACTATTCAAATGTATTAATGAAAAAAATGTCTTAATAATTTTAAAATAATAAAATCTTGAAAGATCTTAATGTAATAAAATTTAAACATCGTACGAAACTAAATAAAAATATCGTTATGCTAACAAGACCTAATCAACTAAGAAATGTTTTTCTATTGTTTCAAATCCAATTTACCTGACATAGTTTATTGATCCTCTTACTGTCAGATCCGCAACCCGTTTTTTTCTCATATTCCCTTATTTGCTGTTCTTACCGGGTAAACAGCAGATTAATAAGAAATTGCGAATTGTACAATTTACAAAAAAAAATAAAAATCTGGAAATATACAATTGTTGAAGCTAGACTCAGTTGTTAAGTTTCAGTATTACTGCATTAAATCCAAGATGGCTATAGAAATGTCTTAAGATAGAATCCAAACAGAATAGCGAAATTAATTTTTTTACATGTAATATATATATATCACATAAATGTTTAGTTTATAAATTTTTTTTAGAATGTTGTTTTTATTTATTCTTAGTAAAAGCAATACATAAAAAAAAAAAAAAATGGTAGTAGAAAAAAATCTACCAGTCTAACAAATATATAACGGCCGGAGTGTGCTTGTCTAGGGATATTTTCAAAACACAGTAAAGAAACAGGGTATTTCTTTTAAGGACATTTAATGAAGCACTATTATGCAGCGATATTTAGTTTAACTATTAATACATCACAATCATCTTCTCTCGCTGCTTATTCTTCTGCTGCAGCCTGCCTCTTCTCTCGTTGTCGCCTTCTTTTCCCGCGCCTATCCACGGGGTCTCTTCCCTTCTCCCAGGGCCAGAGTTCAAAGTCGAATACTGCCATTACATGGCAAAAGGTTTGTGTCAAAGACATTTGTGGTAAAATTATTAAAATAAAAATTGAGGCAACATTATAGAAAGGAAGTGGCATTACTTAAAAAAGCAAAATTCTAAAACCTTAAATGACATATTTAGAAATTCTAATAATTATACACTTAAATTTATGTTGTTGTGTCAATGGTTGAACACAATGAAGCATGTTTCAATAGTTCGACGCCGTGTAGTGTGGGGAAGGTAGACGATCGGTCGAAAGATGAAAGAGACCGACGGATTATTGGTAGGTGGGTGTCAGTTAGACTTTGCGGTAAAATTATTGAGTAAAATTTGACGCAACATTATGGAAAGGAAGCGGCACTATTTAAAAAAAAGCTCACTGATGAGATATTTAGAAATTCTAATAAGTGCATACTTAAATTTCTGCTGTTTTGTGTTAAAGGTTGAACACACAATGGAGGATTCCTCAATAGTTCGACGCCGTGTTATGTAGGAAGGTTCACTAATGTTTTCAAGAGGAAAGATGCAAGTGGATTATTGGTTGGGGTGTCAGCCAGATATATGCCGCGCAAAGCGATTTTTTTAATTTTCCAATGTTTCACATCTACTTTTATTTTGGTTCAGTCAGTCTATTTTTTTGCGGTCGGTTATGGCATGAACTTCTAATCTGGTTAGATGTTACACACGGCAGATAAAAACACTTTGGTAAAAGAGGCAGTGAGCAATGATTATGTCCATGTTAGTAAAATGAGAAAAAAAATACCAAATAAAGGGAGAAGCAATAGGAGGAAATCAAAACATGGCAAGATTAAAAAAACAGTTAAATAAAAAGTGACGAGGCAATTAATTAAAGCATTTAAACAGAATTTGAATCTTATCAGCTGTGGGCTATTGGCATTTTTATGTTGATTATAGAAGTTATCTAGTCTTCCTATCATATTAAAAATATTGAATAGTTCTGAAAGAGCGTAAAGTGCTTTAGAAGCAGAATCAGTATCTAAGTTATTAGTATTAGTATTAGTAGGAATAGATTGCCCTGAGACCGATGGTATGGTGTTTTTCGGGATTCCTTTTGAAGAAACTTGTTTTATTTTGGTTTGATTTCAATAAAAATTTTGATTATTTAAAAATTAAATTTATTTTTTTTATTGTGATTAGGATTCAATAACAAAACTCTCTATTCGAACGATATATAAGACGCAATGTTTTTCATACCACGAAGAGTGACTTGGTTGGAAAACCAACAAAAGAAAAAAATGAATACATTGCTTTTATGTGCTAAGAAGAGTGGGTAGATCTGTTGATTTAAAGTCCTCCCAATTATTATGCTGAAAGAAGCTAATTGTCCTGTTGGATTTACGATTATTGCAAACTCAACTGTCTACCGAATACATTATAGTTTCTAATATCTTCGGAACGAATTCTAATGTCTGTGGGAAAACTCAACAGATTATTATCATGTATTTCAGAGATGGAAGCTACAAATAATTAGAATGCAATAACATGTTCTAGAACACGGGGAGTTCTGAACTTTTCTAGAAAATAATTAAGATATCTTCCGAGGAGACTGGAAGTCCCCTTTCTGAAATAGATATTTATGCAGTAGATATTGCTACATGTGTATAATTACAGATAATATTTAACGATGTTTTTTTTGTATTATTGGGTTTCATGGCAAATCACGTTTTCCAGCTTGACTCGAAAGCGTTTATGAGCAATATATGGAAAAATATGCCAGGGGATTTGCGGTCTTATTCAATTCGTCTTCGTCTCTTATTCAATTCGTCTATGGATTCTATGGTCGTCAGGTTAATTTTATAAAATTACACATAATTAATTTTTAAAAAAATTAATAAAACAAATTCTTTGCTTAGCATAAAACATAATGATAAACTAAAGAAAACTAAACTAATAGATAGTTGTTGCATAACGTTTTTTTATCGTCCGATATTTTTTTTTCTTCCTAGCGCCCTTGCGGTCATAAGGAATAGCTCAGTAGTGCAGTATTACGAGATAAGCATGCGCAATAGATACAATGTTTCTTATGAGCATGCGCGGAAGGGGAAAATACTACCGGAAAAAAAAAATTATGCAACGTTATGCTAACAAAATAAGAGTATATAATAAAGAAACAAATATAAATTATCAATTAATGTATTTAAAATGGAATATATGTTACAAGAAATATTTCACCGAGAGATATTCTGCCAATTTTATTTTTATCATTTAAGAAATAGGCTACTCAATTACATTAAAAAGTAAAATTATTAAAGAACATTGATGTTATTTAAAAAATAAGGTTGTACACAATTACGCAATTAAAGTAGAGATTTGATTGAAAAGAAATAATTTAATTCTTATATTTGTGAAAGAGTTGACTTTAAAAGTGAATTTGATTACGAATGGAAATATTTTTTTCTTCTTCTGAATCATACAAAAATTTTTATTTCAAAACACGACTGACTTAAATTAGTTGTTTGTTAAAGGGATATTTTAGGTTCGATCTTTGTAATGTCTAAACCAGATGAGACAGTTGCCGAGAATCAAATGGAACATTAAAAAAATATCATTGAAAACATTGGGATATATACAAACATTATTAAAAAAAGACTTTTTAATTTTTTTTCTGAAAGAAACATGCTTTCCTGTATGATTATCATTACAGTGTTTTTACACATATTTGTTGATTGACAATATTCTCATTAAAATTATAAATGACTTGTTATTTTTCACTATATTCATTTGGTGATTATTATTTGTTGTTACATAAAAATACCGCTGGAAATTTAACTACTTAATGAGAATACTGAGAACATAAACATTTTAAAAGTACCCGCTTAAACAATTAGTTTTTAGTGAGGGTATTTCAAGTGTAATCTACGTTCATTTACATTTTCCGTAAGTATTTTAAGTTTCCTGTGCACTTACATATAAATCATCATATGCTCATTGCAATAATGAGAAAAATACACAAGGATTGGTTTAACCATAATATACAGTGTTTCTTTATTAGTTAAGCGACTAATTCCACAGTTAAGATGCGAAAATTTACAGTGTTTCTTTATACGACTTATTCACAGTTGCTTTTTAGAGCAGCTACAAGAAAGACATCCCCAGTCAGTCAGTCAGTCTTTACAGTTTAACGGAGTACCTTGTACCCAGGGGGCTCAAACTCCTCTCTGGTCAAAAATGAGTACATGGCGATAAGTAGGAGAAGCATGGTGTCAAAAATAAAAACAGGAAATAAAGGAAAATGTCCCAAATTCAAAATTTTTAGAAGAAAATGAATAATATAAACTGTAAATAGCAAATTTAAAAGAGATTCCACAGGAAGTATAGTAACCGCTGCTGAAATGATGATGACGAGTTCATCAAGAACTTTGTAAATTGAAAAGAACCGCCATGGGGGAAGCTTGCATTTTTCGGCAAAGTAAAATCGTATCTCGGGATTACGAATTTCATCATTCGGAATATGTTCAAGATTTGCATAGAACCTTTCAGCAAGCTTGAAGGCATAAAATTTTTGAATAGAAGGGAGGCAAGACTGTGACGAATGTCATCATTTCTAAAATACCACGGAGAATAATCAGTAATCATTCTTAGAATTTTATTTTCAAGCCTACTAATGTAATAATGTGGTATCTTGCAGAACCCCAAACTGAGTTAGCATACGTGATAATGACTTTTCAAATAACCATGTAAAAGATTAGTTTATTTTTAAAGGATAAGAGTGATTTTCATTAATAAAGGGATATAGTATGCGTAGAGAAATATTATGTTTATGTTTAATATGATAGTGATGATTAATGTAGCGAACCTGTTTATTCCAAGGAGCCCAATTTAAAGGCGATTATGTAACTGTGTACCTATATTGTGGTAATGAAATAATATGGTTTGGACTACTTTATTAGGAAATAAAAACAACATATCATTTTGTAAATTCCATGAGAGAGAAAATAAGGACGTGGGAAGTTTTGGAAATTATAAGAAATAGTGGAAACATTAGTAGATTACTTATATTATTTTCCTCAATAGCTCGTCAACACAATTCTCTTACGAACAGATAAAAAACCTGATAAACTGCAATATATATTTTTTTTTTTTCTAATGCAGCTGGCAAAACTGACATGACGTCTTGGATGCCCAAGCGGTAAGCGCTGCACAGACGTTACTCATTTCCGGGAATAACCATGTGGCGCCTGTAACCTGATGGTAAGATACGGACGTGGAACAATGCCCCCCGTAACGCCGCCTTCATGATCCTGCGCGACCGGAACCTTACGGTCAGCGGATCCCGAAACCACTACAACACCATGGGCAAAAGTCGGGATTAGAACCCCGAGTTACCTGTAGTACCGGAAGGAGCGTTTGGCCAGAGCAAACGTTTGCGCCAGAGCAATTGGGTCTTGACAGCCATTTGGCCATCAAGACCCACTTACAAATATTAAAAAGGTAGTTTTCCTACAAACTGTACCATATTGCTGTTATTATTAAGCAATTACATAAGTAGTTGTTTTAATTGAATTATGATAAAATATTTCTTGTAAATGCGTAAATTCGAAAACATACTGAATATATATACAGGTTATAAGAAAATAATGGTGGTAACTCTATTGAGGTGGAATTTGATGCAAAATTGTCGAGAGGGAACAATATTATTTTGCAGACGCACAACTAAAATTTTAAAAGATATATTTCCGAAAGTTTGAATGGAAATGTTGTATGCATATTGATATGTTGTAAGAGAGCAAATGATTGGTCTAATTGATCAATCGACATAATTAGAACATTGATTGAATAGATGGCATCATTATAAATAATAGTTCCAATAACTTCAAACGATTTGTGCGGAGACGAAATTTTTATTTATTATGGCTATTAATGGGATGCATGCAATTAAGACGTAGTTTCAAAATTAAAATTTATTAGGCATTGCCGAATTTTCTTTTTATATAATTATAATTTTTATATTATGTAAATTAATGCATGTAAATCGCATGCAAGCGCAAAAACCTTCCATTTTAAAAATTTAATTGTAATTTTGGAATATTTTTAACCTTAACTTAACTTTTGATTTGAAATAATTAAAGGTTTATTTATTTAAAATTTAAATTATTTTACTGTGATTAAATCTTGTACAAATGCCATTCTCCCATAATACACCAATCTGAGCGTCTTCTTAGTGCTCTTGCAAATTTTCTAGAAATTCCATGTTCGATTCATAGATGTAAACATCGTGCTTTCTTTCAAAAGTAGCTTGGTTGAAACCCGAAATAAGATGACAAGGAATATACTCATGTATTTGCCAGGATTAGCCCAAGGTATCGTATTTAGTAAGTTCTTCAATTGAGTAAAAAATTGAAATCAAAAGTCTGGTGAACTCAAAACAATTGTAAACTGGATTCTAATGTCAACGATAAAAGAACAAACCAAAATTACAATGGGGAAGTAATGAAGCTGTATATATATAATTAACTTACTATATTTTGACATGCATTTTTCCTGATTGGCCTTCGGGCTGCGGCTATCTTGTGGCCAGGAGCTTCTTGTTACATACAAATTTGTTGTTTTATTAAATGAAGTTCAGGAGAGGCAAAGAACATATTTATCCTTTTTTCTACTTTAAGCTCATTTCTCATGCACTGCAAACCTATATCGAACTTTTTCCGATGAAGATAAGCAAGGCTATCTTTAGAATGGAGCCTTTCTTAAATACAAATTTGTTGTTTGACACCATTTGAGGCATTTCGTTGGCAAAATATGGTATACCTGTTTTCAGGTCAAGCGTATATCGCTTGTTCCCTTGCAAAAATATATCGAACTTAAAGATGAAGATAACCAAGTAAGCCTCTTAGAAATTTTTGGCACATGCCTTCTAAAGCACAAGGTTGTAATGCCACCATTTAAAATTCTCTGTTGGTTAAATATGGTTAATAAATTATGGTTAAATATGGATATAAGGGTGTGGCCTGCTTAGGAGTTTTTATGATATATCTAGTGTGTCTTAACCGAAGGCCTTAGCTGGGAATGTCAGTATCTAGAAAAGATGAAACGAAATAATGAAACCAGCAAATTTGCATTAAAAGTTTTTGACCAAACACATACATCAAAATTAAAGAAAAGCTGTCTGTTTAGGTCGTATCACCTAAATAGACATGTGCACTTTCTATGGGCCGTGATAGTGGCATAAATTGTGTCGATTGAAACGAAAGATTGATAAAGAACATAAAACACTGCAGCAGAACATTACAGATCCACCAATCACAGCAATCCATTTAAAGCGGGATAGTTAAAGAATATTTCGTTTAATCCCTAATTGCATGGTGCAGAATAGTTTGAAATCAGAAGCCCACAAGCACCCCAAAATAAAGCATATATGACAATGAATAATGAGCCAACACAGCAGATATATAAGGCAGTGTCACTGTGCATGCAGGCCAGTGAGTTACAAGTTGCGGAAAGCTTTCCACCCAACACTATCAATATATGCACAGAATGATTAAGAGTATTGTGATCAGAACTTCGGCGAAGATATTTCCCGAAAATATTTTCATTTGATTGTTTCCAGCAATGCGGCAGTAACGGTAGAGCACAGCAGAGACTGTGTGTTCCGGAGGAGCCTGCTTTACAGTGGCGGTGTGCAGGATGTGCTGTCTTTCTATATTGGCAGATTAAATTACCCGCAAGTGAAGTACCTGATACTTGTGCAGCATGTCTTGCAGGCTACAAGTGCGGTATAGTGCTAAAGGCGTGTGGCGTCACACCAGTGCTCATGGCGGAAATATTAACTGTCTCTGTGTTGCCAGCTGCATTGGAACAACTTTATGAATTCTGACTTTTATTTTTAGCTGAAATCTGAAGTTTTGTGAGAGAAATATAAACTGAAGAATGGTGGAGTAACATGCTTCAGTCCTGTTTATTTTTGTGTTCTACTCAAATGTGGTCCCACTGACTCTTAATTTCGAGTAGTCATGTGTTTTATATTATAGGAGCAAGCATTGTTTGAAACTACCTAACCTGTGTAATGCCTAATCCCGGCTGCTGAAAGACTTGGGGAGACGAGGGTCGAAAATTTGGAATGAAGCAATAAAAAATGTCATTTAGAAACATTATGATAAACAAGTATCTTGAGTAAAAATGGGTTTGATAAATTTTGCTGAAAGAAAGGCGTGTTTTCTTAGGGTTGTATCGTCATAACACAGTGTGCAGACATTCGTGACATTTCCATTTTTTTCTCGTAGGTTAAAAGATTCTAAACAAGCTGCTGTTTTTTTAATATAACTTTTTACTTTTTCATTTGTTTATAAAAGATCCAGCATGTATTTACTAAAAGACGCTTCTTAAAGAAATATTTGGTGGGTTTTGACATTTTAAATAATTTTACAATTATTTTTTAACAATTTTATTTCAATAATTTAAATTTTTTCGTGGTGTCGGATTTAGAGATATTTACATAACGAGATAACTTGCTCATGGACGAGCCAAAGGCTACTCCATAACGAGACTTTTTAACTTCGCATAGATCTAGCGCGTTTCATAACTTTGTTGCCAGCTATCAAATCATTTGGAAGTGAGTCGGCTTTTCACAGGAGACCATATACCAATCTACCACATGCTGTGGTAATAATCCATCTACCATATGTGCTGTTTTAATAATTAAAAAAATATATAAACGGAGTTTTCCAGGAAAGCTTTTGTGGTAAAGGTACTGGGTAAAAGGTGAGGCAGCATTATGGAAAGACACGAGTGCTATTTTAAAAGGCACACTCTGGAGCCATAATTGCAGTATTTAGATTCCAATTTGCAATATTTATGTTCAATAAATATATACTTAGAATTTCTGCTGTTCTGATAGCAAATGAAGTGAGACACAATGAAGCGTGTTTCAATAAATCGGCGCCGTGTAGTGGGGGAAGGTAGATGATCGGTTTAAAGATGAAAGGAGACCGACGGATTGTTGATGGGTGT
>BPLR01008889.1:0-18889 GCA_021605095.1 Caerostris extrusa | reverse complement strand
TTTTATTTCATATTAATAAAATAAAATTATTTATTTATTTTTCCTTTTCATGTTTTAAATGAAATTAAATTCCAAAATCGGTTTTTTAAAAAAAAATATTTAGCATTCTCATTTTGATACATGGATGATATTTTGATTTCTTAGATAAAATTTTAATGAACGTTATTATTTAGAAATAAAATTATCTTTGGTATATTTGAATCATATGCAAAAATATAAAGTGTATATGTGTATTGAAAATATATATCTAGCAATACATATCTTAGATTTTATTAAAGAACCATTTTTCTGAAATTAAACAGTAATTGAAAAATATTATTCTTTAAGGATTTAAACAAACTCAAGAAAGGAAATTTTGTGGTTTGTAGATTTATCGCATTTATACCTAATAAATAACTAACGTTTAATAAAAATTCTTGATAAGAAGATTCAAAGTAAGAATTAAATTAGTTCAGTGAGCACTTATTCCCATGATACTATAGGTTAACAGAATTAGGATATATGTATTCCCTTACACATTGAAATTTTTATTTCTGTCAAGTACAAATATTTTTAGGAAAATTTATTAAAAGTTTAATATCAAAAAAGTTTACTTCAAATGTTTATTATGTTTGAAAAAACAAAAGATTCGTTTGTGCAAGAAATGTGTTGTGTCACTCTCGCTTTAACTTAAACACAATCATTTACGAGATCGTTCCAAGTTTTCTGCCTATTTTGCCATCATTTAAAATTATATTAGTGAATGACAAACAATTATCCCTGAGACAGAATATGAAGCCTATTTCCACAACATGTGCATCTACAGCTATGGATTCAAATATCAAAATTTGAAATTCTGATTGACTTACGGCTTAAATTTTCGGGCTGTCCTTCAAGTTATTAATTTTTTTCTTATCCCACTAGGTATACAGCAACTTCCAAATCAGGGACAAAGAACCCGTGTGGTCTCATGGAGGGAGGAAAAGGTTTGGTTTGGTTTGACGCTCTACGGTCATCTTGTGCACACTTTAGACTAAACAGACTGGGACCTACACTTAACGTGGATTCCAAACCACCAACAAACATCCATGTCACCACCAGAACCTGAAGCCTTCTCAGTACCAAGGCCAGAGCGCCAACCAGTTGGCCATCAGGAGGGAGGAAAGGGAAAAACTGCATGGACTTCCGCATGAACCTTTAGAGGAACTACCACTCATTTGAGTATCGTATGATAGAAAACCCAGAAAACTCCTACCAAATAGTCCGATTAACGAGGCAAGATGTTGAACTCACAAATGCCATCGAGTTTCAGCATTTTTTTGAAACAGTTTTTACAACAATGCCGCTAGCGGTCTGAATCTCAGCTCACTAGGGGGCGCGTGTTGCCATTGAGCGACAAATCGGGCATTATTAATTGTTGAGTTTTTAGACTGGCTTTTTCAAAATGGGCCTTCCCTCCAAAAAAAAGAAAAACAATAATATTAAATATAATAACAAATCAAAATGTCGATAAATGAATTACTAATTCTTGTAGACATTTTTGTGATGATTATATAAGCGACATCTACTCTTTCTGAATAATTAATTGTAAGGGACCGTTCTAAAAATAAAAGATAAGCTTTAAGAAGTTACAAATAGTTTTGGGAATCGTGGTGGCGTTGTAAACACGCGAACAAGCTCTATCAAGGTCAAGAGCATGATTGGAATTTTTGCTATTTGTGATGATCGGCAAAATAAATTCAGAAACGTGTAAAGGGTTTTTATTATGTCATATAGCGAAAAAAATAAAATAAAAAAAAATCGTTTGACCGTTTCCAAAATGCCATCCCCACCAACAAAAGAATAATAATGTTAAATGCAATGAAACAAATAAAAATTCTTTAAAATATCGATACTTGAATTACTGATTCTTGTAATGATTATGTAAAAAATATTCCACTTCATGTATGGCAATTATAAAAGACTGCACACCATCTATAATGAAAGACAACTTCAGGAAGTTACAAATGGTTTGGTGTTTTCTATTAAATAAAGTAATAAAGATTCATATTGTAAAACACGCTAACAAAAAAGTTCAATCAATTTAACAGTTTATCAGAAGTTTTGTCATTGGTGGTGTATCGGCTAAATAAATTCAGAAACGTGCAATGTTTAAAGTGTCGGATTGCAAAGAATTGTGTTGACATTTATTAAACAGACAATTTTTTATTTCCACACACTATCGATTAAATAGTGTATTACATAGTAGTTTTTGTTTTAATTTTATTTTATTATATTGTAAGAGATTTCTGATTAAGAAATTTTAAAATCTTAATCATTTTTACCCGAAAATTAAAATGCTTGATTTTATTTAAAAATTAAAACGACTCTTTTATAATAAAAAAAAACATTTATTAACAACAAAACATGCCGAATTAGTTTTTAAATATCATAACGAATGTATGTAATCCTAGATGGCTGTAGACTATTCTACAATTTATTTTGCCATACTAGTAGCTCTAGTGGCTATGTGTGTGCTGCTTGTGAGCATCAGGGCCGAGGTTCAATCCGCTGCCGGTTTTGTTGTAAAGGATGGCGTTTGTGATATCCCAGCGTCTTGCCTACCTGGTGTTAGTTTTTCTGGTTTTCTCCCATTCGATAATCAAATGCGGATTAGTTCACCCTAAAAAGTCCTCCTGAAGGCACACAACCTTCTTCAGCGACAAGGAGTAAAGTCAAACTGTTATCTATGGGTCCTACATCACAACAGAAGCTACACCCTTCCCCCTTCCTGAATGGGTTGATGGACTTGGTCTAAATGTTGCTGTCGACAAAGTGGGATAAGAAGCAACAAATAACATAATTCATGCCGTTTGTCGTATTTGACGTCTAGTGCTTTACTTTTTATTGTTTTACTTATGTGTACACTTTTGTTGTTTTTGTAATATCAGACATATATAACTGGTCTGATGGCCGATTGATTAGCTTTCTGGTACTCGATGCAACAGGTTTCATGTTCGAGTCCTGTGATTCTCTAGATGCTTATAGTGGTTCAGAATCCATTTTAAACCGAAGTTCCCTGTCTGATAAGCCTGTAGATATTTGGGCTTAGGGCTGACAAGCCAACCCTTAAAAAGAATACAACTATATTTTCTGCCAGTAGTCAAACGGCCTTCTGTAATCTGTGGTGCTGTTGCACCAAAGATGATGATATTGAGTTATATATGAGATTTAATTAATTTTTCTAGATTAATGCACAAGTTGCGTAATAATATGAGCTGTATATGCTGCAAGGCACTCTATATTATGTTGAATCATTTTTCTATTTTGATGTTTATGCATTTAATTTTTTCAATCATCATCATCAGTGCCGCAAACAGCCCTATGGAGGGCCGAGACGGTCTGCTTACTATCAAATTTCGAGATAGGAGATGTTTTCTTTTTTTACGGGGTTGGGTTTTCCGCCCTACGACCAACAGACGTATTAGACAGAGACTTACTATTCAATGTGGATTCCAACCACTACAAACATCTATGGCACAAAGCCGGGACTCGAACCCGAACCTGTAGCGCACCAACAGCTAGTCACTCGGCCATAATGTTCTCTGCGTCCCATAAACATCGTTTAAATGTATTGAATAAGTCACAAAATAGGTATATTAGGCAGTCACAAAAATATAGTAAACCAATAAAAGAAAAGGAAGATTAACGACTTTTAAGAAGGACGTTTCCTGTATCATCCCCAAAATTATTGTCTATCTTGTCGCGTATTATTCACATCATGCTTCTTTTTCATTGATGCAACCCTTCGTCATGGTGGGGCAAGGCAGTCAGCCCATTTAAAAATTTCGAAGCAGGATATGTTGCCTTTTACATGGTTATATTATTAGACCCACTCCCAGCAGCTATATTAGACCGGCACCTACGGTTCAAAGTGGACCCGAACCACTACAAACATCCATGGAAACCTGGCCACGAAACATCTTTTGCGCCGAGCGCCAGAACGCCAATCCCTCGGCCATCAGGGCACCTAATTTCGCACTATTTATAGATATTTCTATTTCAAGATAAACATGAATTTTATGATGCTTATTAAAAATAGTGTAATGTTAGATTATATGAAAATTTTTGTTATAAATTAAACGAAAGATTAAAATATTTTATTATTTGCATTTTTTTATTGGTCAAGGCACAAATTCGATATTAGTATGCATAGGGTTTTTATTATTTATAGTATTATAGAAAATAAAAAAAAAAAAAGATGATGATGCAACAACAAATTACAACATTTCCATTCAATATTTTCCATTAATATAAGATTCAATATATATGAGATTCAATTACTTTGTAGATGATTGCACAAGTTGCATAATAATATGAGTAGTATTTGCTGCTGAGGAATTCTTTTATTATGTTGAATCCTTTTTCTATTTGATGCTTAGCCATTTTATTTTCGCAATAGTTATGAATATTTCTTTTCATGAAAAAAGCATCAAATTTTGTGCTGCTTACAAAAGCGGTGCAATGGTAGATTACGTGTAGAAATGTGTTATGAATTTAAAAAAATATTTTAGTAGTTTCAATTTTTTTATTGGTAAGTGACATGAATTCGATATTTTTGTATGTCTTAGGTTTATTTACATGATATGATATTTGTATACCGTAGGTTTATTTAACATGATATAATATTTGTATGCTTTAAGTTTATTTAATATAATATGATATTTGTATACCTTAGGTTTTTTTTTTACATATTTATAGTTTTATAGAAAATAAAAACTGAAGAAATGATACAGTAAGAAATTGAAAGATTTACATTCAGTATTTTTTATTATTAATTTTTTACTTCCATTTAGAAAACAATTCATTAAATAATGCTACTTTTTGCAACTATAACCGTTATTTCAGAAATCATATTTCAATATTTTTACTCAAAATTGCTTTTTAAATTAATTTATTGGTGTTCTTTAGTTCAGAACTAATAGAATTTACACAATTCCTTGCCATAAAATAGATTCCAAATTACATATTCTGAAAAGTACCATTAGATTTTTCAGTACAAACTCCACCAAACTGATTTCCAGACATTAATGATACTGCCTACCAAAGATCAGCACAAGCATAATCATGCAAAATAGTAAGGCCCATAATCTTTGCAATAAATAACGCGCTATAGTTGATGGTAAGCCTCAAAATCCCGTGTGGTGCCCACATTAAATTGCCAAAACGCATGCATACGGATAAAGTAACCTAGCCAGGTCGGTCCGAAAGTTCTAATCTTTTGGGTTCACCCAATTTATAATGGCATAAAATAGACGCTTAGAATAAATTTAGGGGTAATCTTACTTATCTTCCTTGAAAATGATTGCTAATATGCTCTAAATGCGAAGAGATGCAAAGTAATATAGGGATAGGAATTCAATTCAAGTTTTTATTAAATAGTTCTATTTGGTTTTATATATTTTAGTATTATTTAATATTTTTTAATTTGTTTATACAGAGAATATTTTATGTAATAAATTAAATGGGTTTGATAAAAAAATTTGTTAAATATGATTTATAGTAAAAAAATTTTAGTGTAATTTAATTTTTTTTTCCAAAAATTCTGCAACATTTAATAGAAATTGAGGTAAAACGTATATGCATTGCATTAATTTTAATTTATCATTTAATTAATTAGTAATCAGATTTTTATCCTTGATTTTGTCTTTGTTTTTCAATACAATGCTAAAGATAGGGTCCTGAAAGGCCGAGTGGCTAGCACTTCTGAGGCTTGGTACCACAGGTTTCGGGTTCGAGTCCCGGCGGTACCATGGATGTTTGTAGTGGTTCGAAATCCACTTTAAACAGTTAACCACGATCTAACATGATCGTAGAACGTTGTGGGGGCATTGTTACTCCGCGTAAGTAGTTTATCTTCAAGTTACACGCACATAGGTAGCGCTAAGTGAGTAATGTGGGTGCAGCACTTGCCTTAAGGCATTTGAGACAACTGGTTAAGTGTTTGCCAGCTGCATTAGAACAAAAAAAATAATATTTATATGCCTTAGGTTAGTTTAATATGATATGATGTGATATTTGCATGCTTTTTTTTTTTTATATTTAAATGCCTTAGGTTTTTAATATTTTTATTTTTATAGAAAATAAAAAATTTAAAAAAAAATGATATAGCAACAAATTGGAAGAATTACATTGGCTATTTTCTTTGAATAGAATATTTAATTATCCTTCAGAAAAATAATTCATCAACTTTTTCCAACTATAATCATTATTTCGAAAATAGACATAAATTAATATTCTAATAAATTTACTCAAATTACCTTTTGAATTTATTGGTATTCGCTGATTCAGAACTAATAGAATTTACAGATTTTCAACCCGTAAAAATAGATTCCAAATTACATATTCTGAAAAGCACCATTACATTTTCAGTACAAACTTCACCAAACTGAATTCCAGACATTAATGATACTGCCTACCAAAGATCAGCTGAAGCATAATCATGCAAAAGAGTAAGGCCCATAATCCTTTGCAATAAATAACGCAATATGGCTGACGGTAAGCCTTAAAATCACGCGTGGTTGCCCACATTAAATTGCCAAAACGCATGCATACGGAAAAAAAGTAATCCTAGCCAGGTCGGTCTGAAAGTTCTAATCTTTTGGGTTTACTCAATTTATAATGGCATAAAATATACGCTTAGAATAAATTTCGAGGTAATCTTACTTATCTTCCTTGAAAATGGTTGCCAATATGTCCTAAATGCAAGTGTATGTAAAGTAATATTGGGATAGGAATTTCAATTTCTTTTTTTCATTAAATAGTTATATTTGCTTTTATATAGTTTAAGTATTATTTAATAATTTGCATATGTTTGATATAAAGGGACTTTTATTGTAAAATACAAATATTTTGTGTAATAAATGGGTTTGATAAAAGGATTTGTTAAATATGCAATTTACAGTAAAAAAGATTTTCAGTGTAATTCAAATTATTTAAGATTTCTGCAACATTATTTAATATAAATTAAGGTAAAATGTATGCATTACATTTGTTTTAATTTATCCGTGATCTGTGACTTTTTTTCCCCCTTGATTTTGCCTTTTTTATCAATACACTATTAAAAATAGAGGCCTGAATGGCCTGTGGCTAGTGCTCTGGCACTCGGTACCCCAGGTTTCGGGTTCGGGTTCCGGTGGTGCCATGGATATTTGTAGTGGTTCGGAATTCACTTTAAACCGTTAGTCCCGATCTAACAGGATCATAGAGCGTTGCGGTGATAATGTAACACCGCTTCCGTAGCTTATCTTCAAGCTATACGCACCTCCTAAGTAGTGCTAATTGTGTAACTACGTTGCAGCGCTTGCCTTAGGCATCAAAGACGGATGTCTAAATGCTTGTCAGCCGCATTAGAAAAAAAATATTTATATGCCCTATGTTTATTTAATATGATATGATATTTGCATGCTTTTTTGAGATTTATATGCCTTAGGTTTTTAATACCATTTATATTTTTATAGAAAATAAAAAAAAAAAAGATACCGCAACAATTGGGAATAAATTAATTAAATTAATCTATAATTAAATTATTTAACTTTCATATAGAAAACAATTCATTAAATAATGCAAATATTTTCAACTATAACCATTATTTCGGAAATTATATTTTAACTATTTTACTTAAATTGTTTTTTAGATGAATTCATTGGTCTGCACGGGTCTGGAACTAATAGAATTTACAAATTTTCACCCCCTTAAAATAGATTCCAAATTACGTATTCTGAAAAGTATCATTCCATTTTTCAGTACAAACTGAATTCCAGACATTAATGATACTGCCTACCAAAGATCAGCTCAAGCATAATCATGCAAAATAGTAAGGCCCATAATCCTGTGCAATAAATAACGCAATAGCTGATGGTAAGCCTTAAAATCACGTGTGGTACCCACATTAAATTGCCAAAACGCATGCATACGGAAAAAAAAGTAATCCTAGCCAGGTCGGTCTGAAAGTTCTAATCTTTTGGGCTCACCCAATTTATAATGGCATAAAATGTAGGCTTAGAATAAATTTAGAGGTAATCTTACTTATCTTTCTTTAAAATGGTTGCTAATATGCCCTAAATGCGAAGAGATGCAAAGTAATATGGGTGAGGAATTTGAATTCCCTTTTTTTTTTATTAAATAGTTCTATTTGCTTTTATATAGTTTTAGAATTCTTTAATCGACTTTTTTTTATATAGAGAGAAGATTTTATAATATATTTTATGTAATAAATGAAATGGATTTGTTAAATATGCAATTTGTTTAATTTTTTAAAACAAATCTGCAACATTATCTAATAGAAATTAAGTTAAAATATATGCATTGTATTTATTTTCATTTATCCTTTAATCAATTAGTAATTAACGATCAATTTGTAATTATCATTCATCCTTTAATCCTATTTATAAAAAGAAGTAGAATAATTATCCTATTTAAAGGGTCTTAATCCATATGATTTTTTTTTTCATCAAAGCAATTACGGCAACATTGAAGATCTCGAAAATAAACTTAGTGATACACATTTAAAGTTTTGCAATTTTTGTAAATCGCATAATAATTTTTTTTTCCTGGAGCACTTAAATATTTTTTTAAATCCTTATGATAATTATAATTACGGTAAAAGAAAGGCAATCCTATTTAAGACACAAAACAAAGAGTGAGAAAATGATAGTTGTCTGTGCAAAAAAATAAATCAAAATCTGATACAATTGCTAATGGCATTGGATTATTTATTCGAGGATTTCACATTAAATTGTTAAACTTCAGTAAAAAGTAAAATCAAATTAATTTATTTAGAGAATTTATGAAAGGAAATCTAATGTATTATGTTAATTAGAATTATCTTGATAAAATATATATATATATATATATATATATATATTTATATTATTTAAATTTTGTTAAACATAAAATTAAAATGACAAAATTTTCTTTTTTGCGAACATAAAATGCGTTTTAGAAAATGTTGGAGCTATTCTAAAATTAATAATTTCTCACAAAAGCTGAAAACATTACTGCAACAATAAAATTTAACATCTAGTATTCTCTATTTCGGGAGCATATTATGGAAAATATCACAACATTATTCGATTCATAAAAATACCATAACATTCTAATTAAAAATGTAGGAAATATTTTATAATTAATAATTTTCCATGAAGTGAAAATACTACATCAGCAATAAAAAATACGATCCCTACATAATTTATAAGAATTCTCTTAGCAAAGGGTTAACAACAGTGCAAAATCTACATTACTCACATGCAAATAAGCACGGCATCGTTACCAAACTTGCGAAGAGAAAGCCAGTGAATTAAAAATCCGACTGAATCGAGATAATGTCATAATTAGATGAAGCTGCAGACGATTTATCAACTCCTCCACCCTATCCAGTTCAGGAATGCCTAATCGTTTTCATTGTAATTCTTCTTAATGACATGCAGTTTGTCAAATGATTAATAGTTTTCAGGGATTATTACTACAATGAACCAGGTATTGAATTCTAGAATACTGTACCCCTGAGGAAGTCGCCAATCTTATAACCCATAATATTTCGCCAACGATCCGTTAATTTCTTTAGGGTTACAATACTGCAATTTTTACATTCGTAATATATTCGTAGCGGCTTTTGGGTTAGAAATATATATTATTCTGAATAATTATTCGGATAAACTATTGATTATTCCGAGATTGTTCTTTTTTAATGCATGACGGCAACTGATACAAAATATAAAAATTTTTTTTATAATGTTGCCACTCCTGAAAATAAGAAACAAACAACAAAAAACGATTTTCTACTCTATTATTAAGTTATAATTGAGGCCCTGATGGCCAAGTGGTTAGCGTTCTGTTCAGGTTATGATTCGGTACTCGGTACTGGTTTCGGGTCGAGTCCCAGCGGTGCCATGGATGTTTAGTGGTCCGAAATCCACTTTAAACTGTAGGTCCGTCTAACATTTTTTCGTAATATCGTTTTACAACGAATACTAACCACGGTATTCATAATTATGCTTATTTGGCACCTCATGCTGGCGATGCATTTGGCACCTTGGCCTGCTGGCGAGCATTTGGCACCTCCTACTGGCGATGCATTTGGCACAGAGTGAACAAGATTTTAGATTTTTACCAAGTCCAAGGATCGCACGTTGCGGGGGCAGTGTTAATCCGCGTCCGTTGCTTATCTTCGAGCTACACGCACCTCCTGGGTAGTGCTAAGTGAGTAACGTCGGTGCAGTGCTTGTCTTAAGGCATCAAAGACCACTGTCTAAGTGTCTGCCAGCTGCATTAGAAAAAAAGTTATATTTGATTTCCAAATAATTATGTTCTTTTTAATGCTCGACCTGTATTGAGTCAACGGTTATTTGAATTCGTGCGAAAAAATGCTACTTTTTATATTTAGGACATTAGTTCATTATGAAAACTACGATCGAACGTATTAAATTTTTTTGTGGTTTTATGACGTTTATTTTAAATGCTTTTGATATAGTCAAGGTTTTGTGGCAACTGTTATGTAATGTTGGTGTAATAGATATATTTGGCGATGAACTTTGGCGAAGTAGCGTTTTACGACGTCACAATACGTTACACAACGTCACCGAACTTCAGTTGCCAGTTTGTTTGTTTACTTGGGACTTGGTATAATAACGATGGATTTTTTCGTCATATCGTTTAAAAACGAATACTAACCACGGTATTCATAATTATGCTTATTTGGCACCTTGGCATGCTGGCGATGCATTTGGCACATTGGCCTGCTGGCGATGCATTTGGCACAGAGTGAACAAGATTTTATATTTTTACCAAGTCCAAGTTTTTCAAGTCATATTAACCAGCAAGTATAATTGCTATTGCTTAAGCATAAATTGTGAATCTTTTAAATAAAATTGTTTAAAAATTTCTTGATATATAAGTGAGGATAAACTGTGATTTGTTACACTAAATATTGGTTAGGATTAGTGATTATTAAAAAAGAGAAGGTTGATTCTATGTTTTACATTTAACAATTTAGAATTTTAAAGATCCCGTGCAGGTCCGGATTAGAATAGCACCACTGTAGCCCATGCATGCCGTAAAAAGTGACTAAAATGGGTACTCAGTGCCATAACCGGATGGGGTAAAGTCAGACTTGTCTTTTTGGTGCGCCATGTATTTGTGCCGCAAGATCAATTGATTTTATTTATTGTCCTACTGTCCTTTGTGCCCACATTAGGCTAATCAGACCGGAACCTGCAGTTTATCGTGAGTTTTCCGAACTATTAACAAACATCCATTCCATCTACAGGGATTCGATCTACAGGATTAAATGCTTAATCCAAGAGCCAATAACAGAATTTTAGATAATTTAGCTTATAAAAAATCTTTAATAAATGCTTAATGTAAATTAAGTAATCCAAAAGAATTTTTTTTTTTAAAAAATAATACATTTACAATATCTCATTTGGCGAATCATTAGCCATTCGCAAAGTATCAAATCTTTGACTTTTCCTTCGTTCATCTGATGTCTTCGGACATTTTTGAAAGGAATATAGGAAGAACATCATTTCTCAATCGCGAATTCAGCACACTAACAAGTATAAGCGTTGAATCAAAACAACCATCGATCATCATTAAGTTCTATTAGATGCCAAATTTAATAGTTTTCTGTTCTTATAGCAGACAGGTGAAATCATTTTAAGACGTCATTGGAACTTTTTATTTCATTGGATCTCATATATGCCGCATTAAAACGAGTAGCAGATATGTAAGATGAAAGATGAGTCCGACGTTATAAACCAGTTTTATGGCTTGTTGAACCATTTGTGTCTCGAAAAGATATCTCTATGACAAAACCTTCGTTGCGAGCTACATATAGTTGATTAGAAATTTCTAACCAGTCTCTATCAATAAATGAAAATTCAAATAACAGTGGCATTCTAGGTAGCCACTGTTACTTGAATTTTTATTTATTGATATCACAAACTGAGTGTTATTAAATAATATGTTTAACTTATCCGTATTAAAAAAAGTCCTATTCGCTGCCTAGTTGGTGTAAAAACTGAATGGCTATAAATAACATCAGAAAATAACTTTGTTGCTTTGTTTATTGGAAAAAAGAAATTGTATATTTGTTTGGTATTTTAAGATATTTTTACAACTTGTTTTATAGCCCATTTTAAAGTTACAGCTGCCAGATGTATTGCATATTCAATTTGGTAGGTAATGCATTTCGGTTCAGAATTCACAAACGATGCCGAACTGAATCCAACTCAATTTATGTTCCAATGTGTTGTTTAGAAAATGAAGAATAGAGTTCTTCGAATGATCATAAATTCACCTTGGTACTTCAGAAATGGGGATATTTGGAAATATTTTGTTCTTCCTTGTATTAACAATTGATTTTTAATATCTCTAAAAGTTTTTATGACGATATCCCTTTCACGGGTGACTCTGCCCTCAGATCCCTCCCATTTTATGGCATTACTCTATTTGAAAATAAAAGCGTCCTACAACTGCTTTTAATATCAACAATTAGCAATCTCCTTGAACTTGTTGGCAGCTCAATAATGCTGAAGTATAAATGAAAACACGAATAAACAAAATAAATTTAAAAATAGACATTTTATATATTTGTTTTATGTTGTCTTTTTTAATGTTCAATAACATAAATAATTACAAAATACCCTTAAACAAAATAGAATTCGTTCATTGTAATGAGCCCATAAGAAAAAAATGATTATTCATTAAAAGGTCTTCTTCCTTATATACATTTTATATTTAGTAAAGTGTCTGAAAAGTTCTTAAACTATTTCAACAAGATGCCAAAGTGCTTAGTTTTAATGACATGCAGTTTTTCATACCTTCTAATCTTAACAACTTTCCGTAAAATGATTTTTCGACAGGACACCCATCAATACCTTCAAGGAACACCGAGATAATGAAGGCTTTTAAAGAAAAAAAGGAAAGCCAATTTTTTTCTTTTAGGGAGTTTTTAAAGCGAAGATCCTATATTGGGTTGAAGTTTGATAAATTGCGATCTCAGCTCATTAACATCTTCTTGTCACAAGATTACTTTTGAGGGGATTTCTATTAGTAAATAAGGTGGAATAATTTCGCAATTTTTAATTTCGTAGCACTAGAGAATTAAGATTTAGCCATGCTTACCTATTTTGATAAAGTGTTTTAATGTTATGATTAATGATCTTCTTATACATTAATCATTACATTAAAACACTTTATATATATTAGAATACGTCATAATTTTTATATGTGTAAAAGATGTAGTTTTCTGAATATTGTAGTCTATGTTTGATTTGCCTTTTAACGTAGAACATGATTTTTAAAGGATTCAAGTGATTGTCACTTATTGTAACAAAAAGATTTAATTTTCTGTCATGTTAAAGCCTTTGAAAAGTCCTGAAAAATAAAACGGAGGTCATAAAGTTAATGATTTCTATTTCTCTTTCTTTTAATCTATTAATTTTTTAATGCAAAAAAATAAACCGTGAACGAGTTTCTATGAGATTCTACTTAATTAAATAAAAATTGTTAATTGAAACAATATTTGAAACTATTAATATAAAAAAGCTCTGGTGCTCGGCGTGACAAGTTTCGAGTTCGGCGTTGTCATGGATGCTTTTAGTTTTTGGATTCCACTTTAAACCGTAGGTGCAGGTCTAATATGACTATAGAGTGTTGGGCGTAAGGCTGACAAACCATATCCCATATAAAAAACATCTCCTCTTTCGGAATCTACGATTTGGCTGACGTCAGGGTTCAACATGGAACGTAATGCCTCGAAATTAACAGATATATAAAAAATTTGCGCATGAAACTTTCAGCACCCCAAATTCTGCATTCTGCACGTGGATACCGAACCACTCACAAGCATTCATGCCACCGCCAGGAGTCGAACGGCCACCGCTAGAGAAGCCTGTGACAACAAGTATGTTCAATAACATAAATAATTACAAAATACCCCTTAAAAAATAGAATTTACGAATGAGCCCATAAGAAAAATGATTATTCATTAAAAGGTCTTCTTCCTTATATACATTTTATATTTAGTAAAAGCGTCGAAAGTTCTTAAACTATTTCAATAAGATGCCAAAGTGCTTAGTTTTAATGACATGCAGTTTTTTTCATACCTTCTAATCTTACCAACTTCCGTAAAATGATTTTCGACAGGACACCCATCAATACCTTCAAGGAACACCGAGATAATGAAGGCTTTTAAAAAAAAAGGAAAGCCAATTTTTTTTTTTCTTAGGTGCAGGTCTAATATGACTATAGAGTGTTGGGCGTAAGGCTGACAAACCATATCCCATATAAAAAACATCTCCTCTTTTCGGAATCTACGATTTGGCTGACAGTCAGGGTTCAACATGGAACGTAATGCCTCGAAATTAACAGATATATAAAAAATTTGCGCATGAAACTTTCAGCACCCCAAATTCTGCATTCTGCACGTGGATTCCGAACCACTCACAAGCATTCATGCCACCGCCAGGAGAACGGCCACCGCTGGGAGAAGCCTGTGACAACAAAGGCCAGAGTGCTAGGCAATTGGCCAGCAGGCCGCCCCACATTGCAAGGAAAAAGATAAAGTAATTTTCATTTTAAAATTTATTTGAATCAAAGCATATAAAAAATAATTTAATTCAAAAAAAAATCTGATGCATAAAGAAATACCAATTAGAAAAAGAAATACACATTTTACTTATTTGTTTTACGATGTCCTTTTTAATATTCAATAGCATAAGTAATTGCAAAATACCCTTAAATAAAACATAATTTGTTAATTCTAATGAGCCGATGAGCCAACAATGATTATTCTTTAAAACGGCTTCCTTATACACATTTTTTTACAGAGTATATCATCCTCCAAGTTCTTAAGCTATTTAAAAGATGCCAAAGTGTTTTGTTTAAATGATATGCGGTTTTTTACATACCTTATAATCTTAATAACTTTCTGTAAAATGATTTTCTACGAACACTCATCAATACCTTCAAGGAACATCAAGTTAATGAAGGCTTTTAAAAAAAAAAAAAAGGAAAGCCAATTTTTTTCGCTCAAGAATTTTTTAAACCGAAGATCCTATATTGGGTTGAAGTTTGATAAATTGCGATCTCAGCTCATTCATTTCTTCTCGTCTTACGGTTACTTTGAGGGATTTCTATTAGTAAATAGGGTGGAATAATTAAACAATTTTTAATTATATAGCACTACAGAGAATTAAAATTTAGCCATGCTTTCCTATTCTGACAAAGTGTTTTAATGTTATGATTAATGTTCTTCTTATATTAATCATATATATGATGACTTATTTTATATATATAAAATAAGTCATAAAATAAGTCATTTTTTAAATATTTGTAAGACGTTAATTTTCTGAATAATTTTACTCTATATTTGATTTTCCTGTTAACGTAGAGCATGATATATAAAGGATCCAAGGGAGTATTACATTAATTTGTTGTCATACTAATCATTTGAAAAGTCCAAAAGTTCATACAAAATTTGTTGTTCATAAAGTTAAGAATTTATATTTCTCTTCTTTAAATCCATTAATTATTTACATTAAATTTGAGCATATACTGAATTTTCTGAATGAAAAATTTCTGTTGTATTCTATTTCATTAAATTAAAACTATCAATTAAAAAATAATATTCGAAACTATTTATAAAATAAAAATATCTAGGCCTTTGGGGCACAGGATTCTAGTTCGAGTCCCGGCGGTATCATGGATTTTTCTAGTGGTTCGAAGTCCACATTAAACCTTACGTCCCGGTCTATTATGATGTAAAACGTTAAACTTAGATCTGATAATACTACTCATTATCAAGGAAACATCTCTTGTTTCGAATCTACCAGTTGTCAGGCGGCAATAGCACATTATCGCACACTTTAGGCTAATTTGACCTAGACTTTAATCCAAACGACTAACAAACATTCATTCCACTGCCAGAATTTGAACCTGAAACTTGTGATACCAAAGGGAAGTAGTGCCTAGTTAATAAATAAATAAATAATAAGTAAAAAATGTCAGTACTCAAAAATTTTCATTATATCAACGCGATTTTCTTATAAAAGCAATAAAAAATTTCTATATATCATATTAAAGTGACGCTGACACTTAATATCAAATCTTATTCGTCTCTTTTTATACATTTGTTCTTGTAGATACATTTAACGGAATAAACAGATTTAACGTCAGAAACCATTCTTCTTGACGTGCAAACTTTTAAAAATTCATTAAAAATAATTTTTTTTTAAAAATTTTCTAAAGAGTTACATTAAAATTCATTGAAACTTTTTCAAATTCTTAACCTTTTAGCAATTATTAAAAATGAACAAAATTTCAAACAACCAAAATAAAGAAATTGATAAAATAAAAAAAGTGATTTGAATATTTTTTTTATCGTGTGATCCTGGTGTTTTTCTGTAATGTCTACAATAAAGACAAGAAAAACAATCATAAATATTAGTTAGTACATATTAATTTCTTCAGACGCCAAGATAAACTATTTCCTTTATTTAAAATTAGCACTCATTATCCACGTAGTTTTAGTTGTTTTAAAATTCACATTAAATATGTGTTACTATCAATTTTCCAATATCAAGAGTCAAGGAGTTCGTTTTCCGTTTTGAATTCCATGGCATTCAAAATGTACCCTTTTAACCCGGATGACATTGCACCATTATAAACCAATATATTTTGAAAGTTTTATGTTTGATATCATATGCGAACTTGATACAAAATAAATGTTAAGAAATCCATAATAATGCATTTTGAAAGTTTTCAGGTAATTGTTGGCTGCGTTTCTTATTCTTATTACCATTTGATTTATACACTTATTTTCTTAAATGTAAAATGTTTTTTTTTTTTTTTAATTTATTTGTTCACTTTTATTTTCCCACTTGGTAGACAGCAACATCTAGACCAAATCCAAGAACCCACGTGGTCTCATGGAAGAAGGAAAAGGGAGGGGCATCTTTTGTTGTGATGGAGCACCCGTAGGTAGAAGTCTGATTTGACTCCGTGACACTTAAGAAGGTGTGTAACGGGAAGGGGCTTTTATTGGGAACTAACTTGTATTTGCTTATCGTATGAGAGAAAACCCGGATTTGTATTTGCTTATCGGAAAACTTCCATCTAGTCCGGCTAATGAGCCAAGATAATGAACATCCCAAACGCCATCGAGTCTAATCGCATTATGAAACAGTGTCTACAACAAAGCCGTGAGAGGACTGAATCTCACTCTAATGCTCACCAGCAGCGCATTTCCACTGAGCAAACGATTCCCGGGCTCCCAATTACCAGACAAATGATTCATTCTAAGGAGAAAAATAATTTTCTACATATTTCAACGTATATTTCTTCTCTTAACCATTTTTATGGGATATGGTTGTCATCCCTAAGCCCAACGCTCTGCATTCATATTAGACCGAACCTAATACGAGACATGTATCACCGAACAGTGAAACAATGTCTACGGCAAAGCTAGTCACTCTGCCATCAGTCCCCTTATTTGTCTTTTTAAAGCGTTCGACTCAAGAATTAACACAGATTCAAATTTTAAAAATCCCTTAAAATATCAGATAAAGCTAAATGTTTTTTAACTAACCATACATCCTAAACGTCCAACAGCCACATATAAGGACATTTTTTGGTATATTTATTATTTTTCGTTCTAATATTCTCTGGTTCCCGCAATTATTGATGCTATTAATTACGAAAATATAATCAAAGGCAAAATATAATATTGATTCAAGGCAAACTTTAAAAGAAAGTGCATCTATTAATTTTTCTCTTCTTTAACACACTGATATTGATTCAACCAGAGAAAGATTACAATTAGAGCAAATTCTCCAATACATAAAAAGAAAGTGCATCTATTACATCATCGAATCAATAATCCATTATTTGTTGTGGAGAAAATTAATAAAATACTCTTTCTTTAACACACCTCACTATATTATTATTATATCGCTTCCAACCAAATATTAATAGAGATATAGATTACAATGAGAACATGAACGAATCTCCTATTTACTTAACAATAAATTCTTTAAAGAATGATATACCATATATATTAACATCCAATGGCAGCCAACGTGATACCGAGTAATCCAATAATACCAGCAGCTAAGAAACAATTCTCCAATACATCAAAGAAAGTGTATAATTTATTCCACAAAAATGTAGCATGAAAAGATTCCAAAGAACGAATGGCTTATTGGAAGACTCTCTTCCCAAAGAGTCTAATTATTCGAATTTCTTGCGCTCTCTCCGTAGGGGAAATGAAATATTATGAGAGTATGTAACCAGACAAGTTTCTGGAGACATTTGTTGTGGAGAAAATTAATAAAATACTACGATCCTCCATGAGTTAAAATACAATTTGACACTAATATACTACAAGCAACAGTGATATATCTAACACCGGAAGCTATCATAAATTTTCACAAAATTCAAAAGAAACTTATTGATCGGCTTTTTGATTGGAAAAAAGAACACTATATATCAGATCCATGGGATAGCCGGGAATCGAACCTGAAATCTGTGGTACCGAGCGTCAGAGTGTAGTCACTCAGCCATCAGGTCTCTTATTCGTCTCTAAAGTATTCGATTGATGAGTTAACACGTTGAAATAATTTTTGATGAAAATTTTCCTCAATAATGATTCATTAAGTAAAGCTTAACAATAAATTCCTTAAAAAGTAATAGTTATAGTTAACTATCTTTTGTCTAACCATATATCATAAACGTCCAATGGCCACATATGAGCACATTTTTTTTGCATATTTATTATTATTCGTTCTAATATTCTATTGATCTCGCAGTTGTTGTTGCTGTTAAACAAGAAAATGTAATCAAAGACAATCTTTAATTATTTTTTCATCAT